>ML779631.1:680947-692509 GCA_009831015.1 Picea engelmannii | reverse complement strand
TTTTATTTTTATATTACAAATTTTGAGTGTTAACCTTAAATATAAGTTTGAGCGTTTTACAATGTATAATCTAAATGTTTTATGAAATTGAGTTTTTTTAAGATCATTCAAAATAATGTGAAGGGATATTGGTTATTATACCTACTGCTTGCGGTGGTATATAGTATTGGATATGCTATTGATCGTCTATTAGCTGGGGTTTGACTAAAATAGTTTTGAGAATTTTTAAAGGTATAACATTACAATTTGATTTTTTTAATTATTTTAAAACATTCTTCTAAATTGTGATTAGTTGTTCAAATGCATCTCTTATTGTCGCGTCTGTGGAAGGATCTTCAACGACTGCGGAAGGATCTTCAATGTCCTTTAATGAGATGAGGCTCAACGTCCTTTAATGAGATGACGCTTGTCTGCCATATTCAACAAATGAATTTGTTATTCATCTCAACACATGCGGTGGATTCAATATAACTATTGTTTTATTTTATTATACCTACATAGCGGCAGGTATGCGCTGCCATGCAACCTTGTTTAATAAGATATAGATGCTTAAAAATACAAAATTGAGGATATCTCTAACTCCAACCAACCATATCAATTTAATAATAAACANGTGGGAGGGGAGGGGGCATTAATAGAGAAATTATAATATAATTTCTCTATTAGAGGGTGGGAGGGGGTGGGAGGCATTAATAGAGAAATTATATTATAATTTCTTTATTAATGCCCCCCACCCCCTCCCACCCTCTATAGAGGGTGGGAGGGGGGGCGCATTAATAGAGAAATTATAATATAATTTCTCTATTAATGGGTGGGAGGGGGGGGAATTAATAGAGAAATTATAATATAATTTCTCTATTAATTCCTTAGAGGGTGGGAGGGGGGGGAATTAATAGAGAAATTATATTATAATTTCTCTATTAATGCCGGAGGGGGGGGGGGAATTAATAGAGAAATTATAATATAATTTCTCTATTAATTCCCTCCCCTCCCACCCTCTAAGGATATCATCACTTCCTTTTTCACATAAGTGAGTGTACAAATCCTCTCACCATTCAACAAAACACTATTCTCATCATTTGAAGTATGTAAAGGCCAAGGTCCAAGTAAATATACATATATAATATTTTTATAGATCAATTTGGATATAGTACATTGAAAGGAATATATATATTAAATTTATTACATTTCTTCATATAAACCATTTTTATTTTTATTTTTAATTTGTTCATCATGCATCGTATATCATAAGCCTTTATATACACACCCTTTATATATTCCCAAGGAGAATTCGGTGAAGATAATATGGACAAATTGATCAGGTTTCAAGAAGTTCATAATTGATTGCAAAATAATATTTAATTACATCATCTTTTTATGGAGACTAGGTAGAGTAGTTATGCACTCTCTTGTGACATTTAATGACATGTATAAAATCATAGGCTTGACATTTAATGTAGTTATTGATATGGCCGTAGTTTAAACGTTTTATAAAATGATTTTTTTGATGATTTTTTATAAGGGTATTTGTTCGAAATTCGATAAGAAATGGTTAGATCCGTAGATTTGAATGATTATTTTTGTATAATCAAAGTGTCTTAGGGGGTTTTCAACATGTTGAATCCATTTTGACATTCAGAAATGGATTTTAAATAACAAAACATAGTAATTTTGGGCAAATTTATGTCACTAAATTTTGACGAAAAAAATCATTTCGTAAAACAATTAAACGACGCCATTAATATGAACCCAATTCTTATGAAAAAGATGAATAAGACATACAAATGAAAAATAAATAAAAATCAATAAGATTATTTAATTTAAAAGGTCACAGTTTGTAATTTTCCTGACTTGGCTAGTCTAGGAAACGCTGCTAATGTGTGTGTAGGATCAAAGGTTTATAGCATATAAATGATCATACAAATAATAAACGCGACAAAGGACAACAAAGTTTGTATTATGATATCTCTGTGGATTACAAAATGGATGAATGCAGCTGAATAACTTACAATACTCGACTAGATCAACATACAAAGGATCTTAGCCAGAATATAAATAAGCAAATGCGATTGAATAAAATAACAACACTCGGCTAGATCAAAAGACAAAAGGTCTTAGTCGAAATACAAATAAGCAACTAAAAGATAATACCCGGAATATGGAAGCACTGCAGAATCAATGAAGAATGATGGAAGACTTGGATGATCTTCTCGGTGACTAGGGTGTGTCTTTCAACACCGAAATCAGCCAACTGGTGTCTTCCTCCTGGAATACACTAAACTATCTCTCCTGAGATGCACCTCTTCTCTTCAATGACAAGTCATAATCTACATAATGATGAATTAGGTCGCCGACCCTTCCTTTATAGCTTTCAAATCCCTAAATCATGTTGAAACCTTAATTCACCGTTGACTTCCAAAACCCTAAATCACTGTTGAAACCCTAATTCACTATTGACTTCTATTTTTAGCTCATAATGACTTAAAAGCGCTTTTAACCCTTTTTATCTCAATGTCACTTTTTGAATATAACACCTGTGACTGGAGTGACCTCTAGTAACCTTGTTTACCCCTCTTTGGCCCTAGCTATAGTCTAACGAGGTAGTTTAGACCATTAAGCCTCCTCTATNCCAGGGTGTTGGAACACCTGCTCGCTCGCCCAAGTAGCATCCTCTACTAGAAGCCCTCTTCATCTGATCAAACACTCTGTGATGACCTTGCTACTCAGTTTTTGCTCCCGGGACTCCAAAACCTCCTCTGGAACTAACTCCAACTGTCCCTCCTCATCCAACGGGGGAAGATTCTCTTATGTGCTAATGAATTTTCCCACTGCCTTTTTTAGGCAAGACACGTGGAACATGTTATGAATCTTGCTCCCCTCTAGAAGCTCTAGCTCGTAAGCAACCTTGCCAACTCAGCACATGATCCTGTAAGGACCATAAAATCTGGGCTTGATCTTCGCGGCCCCACTCTTCTTCAGAGATGACTGTCTATAGGGTTGGAGTCTTAATAAAACCAAATCTCCAACCTCAAAGTTGTGCTCTATCCTATGCCTGTCCGCACTTATCTTTTGTCGGTTTTGTGCTGTCTGCAGGTTCTCTTTCAACAACTTGAGAATCTCCTGACTCTCTATGATCCAATCCTTGGCCTTGGGAGCTCTGCTCTCCCCGAAGACCAAGTCTACCAAAGCGGGAGAATCATATCCATACAATGCTCAGAAGGGTGTCATACGAATGAACATGTGGAAGGTGGTGTTGTAGCAATGTTCTCCCAAATGTAACCACTTTACCCACGTTCTCTGTTGTCCTCCTACATAGTTCCTCAAATATTCTTCAACCCACTTGTTGACAATATCGGTCTGCCCATCTGTCTGAGGGTGATAGCTGGTGCTAGGTGTCAACTCTGTTCCCACCAACCGAAACAAATCTCTCCAAAATGTCCCTATGAACTGATTGTCCCTGTCACTGAGGATGTTCTTCGGTAACCCATGAAGTCTGAAAACTTCCCTGAAGAAAAGCTTAGCTACCTTAGTTGCACTCTACTTTGTCGGTATGGTGTAGAAGTGATCAAACTTGGTCAATCCGTCGACCACTACATAGATACAGTCCTTACCCTAGACCTTGGGTAGACCTGTGATGAAGTCCATAGATATACTCTCTCATTTCTGCTCTGGAATGGGGAGTGGCTGAAGTAGCCCTGCTGGAAGAGAATGCTCTGAATTTTTCTGCTGGCAAGTCACACACTCATTAACGTGTCTCATAATGTCTTGTTTGAGACCCTTCTAGGAGAACCTCTCTCTGATCTGTCTGTAGGTTTTGAAAAACCCCTGATGGCCTGCTAGAGGTGAATCATGAACTGCGATGAGGATCTTCTTCTTAAGCCCTCAATCTGGCACCAAGTAGACTCTATCCTTGTAAAATATGACATCGTCAATGACCCTATACTGGCCATCCTGTATCTGCCCATCCATCACCTCACAAGCGAACTTGTTTTTGGAATATTCCATTAACAAGTGGGATTTCCAATCTGCTGAAATCTCCATCAAAGAACATGTCATAGGTCTCCTCGATAGTGCATCGGCCACAATGTTCTTCTTCCCCTTGACATACTCTATGTAAAAGTCGAATGCCTGTACCTTCATCACCCATTTCTGTTGGTGCTCACTGAGGTCCTTCTGCTCAAGGAAATACTTCAAACTGTGGTGATCGGTCTTGACCACAAATTTGTTGCCCACCAAATATTGTCTGAACTTGGTCAAGGCATGCATGATTGCTAACATTTCCTTGTCATAAATGGAGTACAACCTCTCAGGTTGACTAAGCTTCTGGCTCTCAAATACAATGGTGTGTCCTCCCTGCATCAAAACTGCACTGATCCCTTCGCCGGATGTGTCACACTCTAGTACAAATGGCAAGGTGAAGTCTGGTAGTGCCAACACTAGACAAGTGTCCATGACTTCGTTCATGTGATAAAAGGCTTCCTATGATTTCTCGGTCCATATGAAGGCCCCATGCTTGGTAAGATCTGTCAGTGGTGCTCCAAGCTGAGAAAAACCATGGACAGACTGCCTGTAATAGCTACACATCCTGAAGAAGCTCCTCAATTCTATCACGTTCTTAGGCGTCGACCAATCCAGAATGGACCTGATATTCTCTTGGTGCACCTGTACCCCCTATGCACTGATGATGTGGCCTAAGTAAAGTAGCTCTGTCATATTGAACTTGCACTTGGACTCTTTGGCATATAATGACTGTGCCTCCATGATGCTTAATACCTCATCCAGGTGCCTCATATGCTCTTGCCATGACCGACTATAGATCAAGATGTCGTTGAAGAAAACCAAGATTGATTTCCTTAACTGATCCCTGAATATATGGTTCATGCAAGACTGGAATGTAGCAGGTGCATTGGTTAGACCAAATGGCATAACTAGGAACTCAAAGTGTCGAAAATGACATCGAAATGCCATATTCTCTATGTCCTGCTCTTAGATGTTGATCTAATGATATCTAGAGCGTAGATCAATTTTTGAGAAGAAAACTGCCCCATGCAGTTCATCCATCAACTCGTCAATGCGTGGGATAGGGTACCAGTTCTTGATGGTTTTCTTGTTCAAGGCTCGATAATCAATGCACATCCTCATGGTGCCATCCATCTTTAGAACTAAGACAACTGAAGAAGCAAATGGGTGGCTGCTCGATCTGATGTATCCCATCGCCAACAATTCCTTGATTGCCTTCTCTATCTCATGCTTGAACCTCCTAGGATGACGATAGGGGGTGGGGGTGATCATAGGTTTGGCCCCCTCCTCCAACTCAATGGTGTTCTCAAACTCCCTGTCAGGTGGTCTCCCCGGTGGAATTGCCTCAAAGACCTGTTGATGTCGTCCTAATAAATTCTTGATCTCTATGTGGTATTGTTGTCGACCTTATGAATCCTTCTGAGTATTGATCAAGCATTCTGCGACATATGCTACCTCCCCATGTCTGAATATCCTCTACATCCTCTTGGCTGAAACTGTCTTGGATGCTCTTGTCGACATACCTCTTAGAACAACCTTCTTCCCATCCTAATATCTGAATCCCATTTCCAAGGTTTGGTAGTTGGTAGTGATTTTTCCCAAGGTAATCATCCACTGAAATCCTAACACCACATCTATGTTCGATAGGTCAACCACATAAAATGTGTCTCTCACTGTGTAGTTGCCTAAATTCATCTCTAAGTTTGGAACTCTGTCTAGACACTCCACTGTGTGGCCATCTACTACTGCAACATCAAACCCTTCAAAATCCTCTGTCTGAATTGCCCATCTCGATACTAGTGAAGCGTCGATGAAGTTGTGGGTGGCCCCACCATCTATTAGGGAAATTTCCCATTGCCCCTGAATAATCCCTCTGATACGGAGGGTATCATACCTGAGAACACTAGAAAGGGTCGTTATGACTCCTCCCTTTGCTGGTTTCCTCTTTTTAGCTTGCTTTGGCGGTTGTGGGACTATTGGAGGATGGGATCTTGTCGGTGTCAATGGTGTACGAAGAAGATGCTCCTCTGCTGGTGTTGACTCCTCCTCTGAACTAGTGGATCCACTATCCTGCTTCTCCTCCTCACTATCCATGCTGGTTGCTGCTACCTCAATATAATGAATCTCTCCCTTGCCCATGCACCTATGGCCTGGGACCCAAGGATCTCTGCAGCTGAAGCAAAGCTTCTTCCTCATAAGCTCTCGCCTAGTATCATCATCCAACTTATCCTTGCCCTTCCATTCTCTCTGGAATGGCTTCTTGTCTCAATCCCTCTAGGGCACAAATGGTTTGGAGAAATTTTTAGTCTTTGGCACTGAGTTTTCTAGATATCGAGTGTGAAGGATGGCATCCTACAAAGTGGGAGGCCTGTATGCCTTCACCCATCCTCTCAAAGGCTCTGTGAGTCCTTCTGTGAATAACATGATCATCCTGGGCTCTAATATATCTGTCACTGGCACAGATACCCGATGAAACTTTGTGATGAACGCCTTTGTTGTGCTAGTTTGTCTCAACTGGGATAGATCCCTGAAGTGTATCTCATGATCCTTCCTGTCAAACTTGTCCATGAGCCTATCTGTAAACTCCCTATAAGAGGTGATGTGATTGTGACCCAATGTCACCAGTCCATGATACCACCACTCGTGTGCCTCACTATAACACCTTGTTTCCCCCAGTCTGTAAAAATAACTATATTGGCCAAGAACTATGGAAAACTCAAAGATGTGAATGTTTGATTTGATGGACCTTTGCATAAAAGGTCGATGAATGTAAATTATGATATCAAAATGTGTTGCATGACTGCTGGGAGAGGGATGTGCTAAAAGAGACCATGATGGTTAATGAGAGGTGGTGGAAGGGACCTAGAATGGTTGCGTTAACTTCCACCAAGCCAGTACTGTACTGGTTTATACTTGCTCAAAAACCAAAGAATCTCTCTGATCCTGGAATGGATTTCTCGTTAGATTGGTAGGTGGGGAGTCTCCTCAAGAGTTAATGAGGGGATGGGGGTGAACCACCCATCGGTAACAACCCTTAGAACTGACCATGGACGACAAAATTCCCACCACACACAACCTTGCAGAAAAAATTGGCAAGAGAGGAAATGTGGTGAGGGAGAGAGAAGAGTGCGCGCGACGGGGATCGCGAAAGAAAACTGGATAAAACCCTGGAAACGTAGGGAGTTCAGAATATCAAGAGAAGGAGAGTAACCTTCATCCAGGATTATTTTTTTGTATCAGGAGAAGGAGAGTAACCTTCATCCTTGACTTCCGTTGAGTTGGAAGTAGGAGACCGAACCTCAAAGCATCGTGGTCTAGCTCAGGGGTGGCTAGTGGTAAATCCGGTTGGAGTCACTGAGCCTACAGTTGGGTGGAAACGAGCACCCCTCTCAGTAGTTGCATCACGCCTGGTAGATATGATAAGTGTTTTATACCTTGTATTTCAAACTAAATATCATGAATACATGCTTATGTTTATATGCCCATAATAATTTCTGTGTAAAATGATTGCCTGGTGTTTTAGACTGGAAATACTAGATGCATGTGTATACTTACATGCCATAGTCGGTTTACGTACAAAGTATTAAGTTTGGGGCATGATTTCGCTCCATTGAGAATCGTCTTGTTTGCTTGACTCTCGTAATGTTACGGGAAGGATCCTTGAGAGTACTCTTCCCCGGGGATAACCCCATAAACCTTGGAACCATGCCAAACCTTTACCCAGAGACTCGACTAATATCAGGGACGATTGCCCAGGAACCGTTTGAAGGATTCATGCGATCCAGAACTAGAAACCTTATGCAAGAAAGAGTAGCTCTCTATGGTCTCAGAGTCGTAGGAGTTTGAAGCCCCGAGAGGTTGAATTTCATGATTCAAGATCAGAACGGATAGCGAGTCCAATTATAGAAAGAGAGAATACCCTATCGTTTGGTAGACAAATGGTCTAAATCCTTTCGGAAATACCCCAGATCTGTCAAGACCGATGGATCTAGAGAAGGAGCGCAGGCATTAACACTTCGACCCTTTTCATCCTTCACAAGTAGCGATGGGATCCAGGACTGCAGATCCAAGGATCTGACAGAGCTCTATTGACTGTCGATCTTAGCCTTTGCACCAGCAAGAGGGAAACATTTCACTGACTCGTGACTTGGGGTGGTCAAGGGTAGGATTGCATGAACTCACGATTCGTGAGATCGCGACATGATCATGGTCGTTGGATCCAGGCCACGGGAGAACCGTGGGATCATAACTTTCATGGTTATCGCCTATCGAGGGTTCAAAACTTGAGAGAGTTTCTTTTCGACTGTAGAAGTCGCGAAGTGTCGAGCGTCGAGGGCTCGTGCAAACACATGGCCCATCCGTAAGTGGGGATTGTGTGGTTGACAGGTGGCATAACAACAAGCACCCAAAGGAAGGTGGAAGCGGGTGACCGGTGGTGGACACTTGTCGCCTGGGAAAGAGTCAACCCATTGTTGAATTATCGTGGCTCGAGGTTTTGCAGGATGAAGAAGTTTCACCTTGATTGCTAAGGCTGCGAAACACAGTCATGTGTGACGGGCGGTGGCGACACAGCTCGTGAGAAGAGTATAGCGGAGGAGACAAGTGGCGTGTGCGTGTCGCTTTGGCAGAGTCCACGTAACGTTGACCTCTCGTGTCTCGGGGATTCACAAAGGAGGAGCATGAGGGCTCAACACCTCAACTAGCGAAATTGCGAGCAGTGCTAGTGTTTAGCCTAGCCTACAGTTACATGTAGTAGGCATTAGTGAGGAGGGAGCCATACCCATATTGTATCTCGGGTATCGGTGTTTGGAGAAAGGGGAGTCGAGAGTCTTGACTCCCAACTCGCGAGTTGCGAAATGCGCTTGTGCGAAGGCCAGGTTGTGGTTGTTTGGAGGAGGATAAGGGAAGGGAGGGTCTGCACTAGGCCCCATAGAAGTCTCAGGGATTCTGTCCCTCGAAGAAAAAGGATGAAAAATCTAGGTTGTCGTAGTGGGTGTTTGAAAAATTGGTATCAGAGCATGGTTACAACACTTGTCCTGCTTGGGCTCTTGAACGAGTTGCGCAGAAACTCCATTTGAAGTACTCTTAAAAGAAGTAACCCTCTATCCTAACCCCTTTATCAAAAGTCAGAGTTAAGAATGAAAATTCCTATTGTGTGCATGCATTAAAAAAATATATATATATATCAATTATGCACTGGTTATAAAGGAATATAAATATTGACTAACAAGAAGTGTTTTTCCTGCACACAAGTGGACGATCAACCATGGGAAAACTGCAGACACATACAATGGTGACGCACCACAAAGTGGGGGATGGCTCACACAATAGAGACGAAGAGTCTGATGAAAGGAGAGCGATATAGACCCCTACAGATCTAGCTGAGACTGTGAGAAGCCTCATGGTCGAACTACAAAGCTGCAAGGCCAACAACGAGAGGTTGATAAAAGAGAAAGAGAAGAAAACACAAATTAATGCAGTCTTGCTACAGAGTTTATCCGACATACAAATACAATTGCAACATGGACCTGACACCAGTCACGCGGACCGACGACAAAAAAAGAAAAGTCGAAGTCCACCTGAGATACGAAAACATGGTCTTTTAAGTGGCCACACTAGGAAGAGCACCTCGAGAAAGGTCCATGTAGTGTACCCTTTCACTACCGAGGTTTCCCAACCTCTCAGTTACCATTCTATACATGAATGATTACATAATTTGTACAGACTTTATAAGCGCATGCATTTAACACAATTAAGCACATTTCAATTACAGAGTAAAATCTATAGGTTACTGCTACAATTAATCAAGCCATAGTATTCAACAGAACTTCATTTACACACAACAGAAAACATGATACATAAACAACAATAGAGTTAGAGCATAATTCCGATACTTATATTTTAACAGCTGTAGTATTCACCAACCAAGTGCAGGCCTTCCACGAACCTCCCAGCCTTAGACCACACTGTTCATCAGCTCAACAGTGGGTCACCCCCAAGATGGGACCGATCTCCACCCCAAGGCAAGGAATCCTAGGCTAGGCTGAGGTTACAGGGAAGATAACACATACACATCACCAGGAAGAAATATCTCCCAGGAATCTCCCATGCTCACTGCCCACAGACCCTCATTCCCCAAATGCCTGTTCCACCCCAGGAGAGTGCACCTTCTCTGTCACCTAGNACCGGAATTCTCCGGGCTCTATGGTAGTTACAGGGTTCCTTCCAGGATTTCTCTTCTCCCTCTGTGCACTCTCTCACCTGGAGGAGTCGCTCATAGGCCAACAAGCCTCACGCAGTCCAATACTACGTGGTCACATCAATCCACGAGGAACATATACCAAGGCTTCCCAAACTGGCTCGACAATCACAGGATGATCTCACGATGATGATTTTGGAACAGGCTCCACGCATAGGCTAGCTCAACATTTCCCTAAACAACCAAGGGATTCTTCCACTCGAGTTCAACACAGGGATTCCAGTTCAGGAATGCGCTCCCTGGTTTGCCTAGAACAGACACAGACTCACAGCTTGGGACATGGGTGTACACGGTTTCCTCAGACAAACACATGCTTAACGACTTCAGAGATGAATTAGAGTAATCTGGCAGATGGCGTACCGGTTCTACGCTCAGAGGTTCCAGTCAGAATGGAGAGATCCCCCCTCACGACTTACTTCCTCCGTTTTATTTGCATGCACTAGGGTTGACACTTGTCACCCTGGGAATTGCATGTGTACCACAGCGTGCATCCCCTTTGCACGTTCCCTTTCCAAAACTTAGGATAAACAGAAATGCACATGTCTCTTTTTAAAATAATATTAGAATATTATTTCCCAGGATTAAGCCCCCTAGGCTTAGCCCCTAGGCTCATCACTCAGCCCCCTTTCCCACCTTTCAGCCCTTAATTCCTTGCCCACTCTGTGGACGCTCAGTCCCCCATCACTCATTCATCGTGGTCGGTCTGCACTGGCGGTGTTTATATTTTATTAATTGATCTGCATACATACAAGTACATCAACAGGCTCCTGGCGTTCAACACTTAGGCTCCCTGGCCTAACAAAACACATAAGCCTACAACTTATACAACACTTGGCTCACCAGCCTATAGAACACATTTACAATTCTTTGCATAAAACATGATTTGTGATGGGGCTCGGCCTTGGGGACACTACAATCCCCCTCCCCTTATTTTTGCACTGTCCTCAGTGCAACTTACACTGTCTCTGCAAATCTTTCACAATTTTCAAAAAGATGCGGGTACTCTGCCCGCATTACTTCTTCATGCTCCCATGTCACGTCCTCAGGACCGTACCAGGTCCACTGGACCTTTACAAGATCTATAGCTCGATTCCGTAGCTGCTTGTTTTTCCTGTCCAATATGCGCACATGATGCACCTACATGACACCTTCTGGTTCCACCTGAATCATAGTCCAATCGATAACATGATTAGCATCAGGTACATATTTCTTAAGCAGTGAAACATGAAACACATTATGTACAGTCATAGATGCAGGTAATGCAAGCATGTATGCAACTGGCC
>ML779631.1:653255-664217 GCA_009831015.1 Picea engelmannii | reverse complement strand
TAAATCACTATTGAAACCCTAATTCACTGTTGACTTCTATTTTTAGCTCATAATGACTTAAAAGTGATTTTAACCCTTTTTAGCTCAATGTCACTTTCCGAATATAACACCTGTGACTGGAGTGACCTCTAGTAACGCTGTTTACCCCGCTTTGGCCCTAGCTATAGTCTAACGGGTTAGTTTAGACCATTAATCCTCCTCTCTGAAGCTCCTATTTGGAAAGGGACATTACACAATTGCAATATGGGCAAAGTGTAAATGGTCAAAGTCCTCTCTTCCTTGACGATTGGTTCTCTCTCGGTCCATAATAATCTCTTAATAATGATAAGGTAATATAATATTTTGGTAAAATGATTTATGTAGAGTTTGTACTTCATTGAATTCTATGGTGTTGGTAAATTTCTTACCTATAAGTTCGCTACGTTAGTTAAACTCTCCATGTACCCCTTTGAATCTCGGGGTCTATGGTATGGAGTGAAGCCTTTAGATTTTGCTTATGATGATTAATTTCCTTTCTGTGCTTTATTCCTCCTTCGGTGTAACCTCTTATGTCAATGAAGAAAATTCCCCTTGTAAATTCTAACCTTGTACAATATCTATTGCAAACAGACATTTAGTAAAAGAACATAAAATATACAATGGAAAATACACACATTACACATAGATTTTTCCCCTGGAAACCCAAACTGGGAAAACCAACATATTCTATATTCATTCATATGCGTTACATTGTTTACAATACAATATACACATAGGAGCCAACGGCATCCAAAACCGTAATCCAATGACATGGATTAGTCCACAACCCTAATTCCTTAACCGGAAATAGAAAACCATCGACAAAAAACCATGTGCCAAAAAACCACCTAAATATGTGACACGTTTCCCGAGCTATGCGACACTACTACTCGTGCAAAAAATATAACACATACCCAACATTCTCCCACTTGTTGTTTTCTTTGCATACAGGGGGTTACAGGGTTACATAGTCAACAATCCAGGGCAACAATGCCCATGGATCCTCTACACCAAGAGAAATTTTCAGTGGTCACAGATTTTGTTAATGAATCTGCAACATTCTTCAAAGTGTCCACCTTCATCAACAATACTTTCTTTTCTTCAACCATGTCTCTCACAAAGTGATATTGAATATCAATATGCTTTGTCTTTGAATGATGAGCTGGGTTCTTTGCTAGAAAATTTTCACTCTGATTGTCACAATCTATCCTTACAACTTGTTGTACCAACCCAAGACCTGAACACAATCTTTGTAACCATACTGCTTCCTTACTTTCATGAGTGGTTGCCATGTATTCAACTTTTGTAGTTGAAAGTGCCACTACAACCTGTCTTTTGCTCAACCAACTTATTGCTCCTCCAAATAGGTTAAACACATACCCACTTGTAGATCTCATGCGATCCAGATCTCCAGCCCAGTCTGCATCCACAAAGCCATGTATATCCACCACTCTATCCAAACCCGGTCTTCCTTCGTAGCATAATCCATAGCTAACAGTGCCACGTAAATACCTTAAAACCCTTTTTACTGCCATCCAATGCTCCTTCCGGCCTGGTTTTGACATATACCTGCTCAAAACTCCCACTACATGTGCAATGTCCGGTCTAGTACAGACCATCGCATACATCAAACTGCCAATTGCACTCACATATGGAACACAAGACATGTCCTCCTCCTCTTCATGTGTCTTAGGACACTGATCCACAGATAAATTTACACCAAAAGGAATAGGAACCTTGATCGGTTTACATTCCTTCATATTAAACCTTTGCGATATTGTCTCGACATATTTTCTCTGATTTAACTAGAGTTTCCTCCTTTTCCGATCTCTGTTAATTTCCATTCCCAAAATGAAATTTGAAGCACTGAGATCCTTCATGTCAAATTTAGAGGACAACTGAGTTTTCACATCCTGGATAATCTCCTTGTTGTTTCCTATCAGCAACATGTCATCCACATACAAGACCAAATAAGTCAAATGATCACCAATTAATTTAAAATACACATAGTGATCCTCTTTGCTTCTTGTGAAACCAAGTCCCAACATATAAGTATCAAATTTTTGATACCACATCCTTGGTGAATGTTTTAAACCATACATGGACTTTTTCATCTTGCATACCAGCTCCTTCTTTCCCTTCACAACATAACCTTTTAGTTGCTTCATATAGATTTCTTCTTCCAGCCCCATGTAGGAATGTTGTCTTCACATCCATTTGTTCTATTTCAAAATTAAATCCAACAACAACAAATAACACAAATATTATGGAGGTTAACTTGGCATCAGGAGAAAAAATCTCACCAAAATCAATTCCCTCAACCTGGGAATAACCCTTTGCTACTAACCGAGCTTTGTATTTCTCCAATTTTCCTTCTGCATTCAGCTTCTTTTTAAATACCAATTTGTTGCCAATGGGATTTCTTCCAGTTGGCAACTCCACTAAATTTCAAGCCTCATTCTTATCCAAAGATGCCATTTCTTCATTCATGGCCCTTTTCCATAGATTTGCATCCTCTGAATCCATTACCTCCTTGACAGTTCTAGGATCATCATCACTAATATACAAAGAAAAATTTGAATGGAAATCAGATGGAGTATACCTTTCCGGTAGCCTTCTTTCTCGAATCGTTCTCCTCAATACTGGAGTATGAGGATCTTCTTCTTCTAATTCTCGTTCTTCTGTAGAGTCTGACTCATCATCTTTTATATCAAACTCTATTTTCTCTAGTTCTTCCTTACTTGGTAGGACTTCCTGCTTAACAACATCCTTCATTTCTCTAACTACCACATCTTGACTATACACTAACTTAGTTTCTGGGTTCCAAATCTTATAACCTTTGAGACCATCTTTGTATCCAATAAAGATACACTTTTCGACCTTCTTATCTAGCTTACTCATGTTTTCCTTTGGAACATAAACATATGCATCATAGCCAAGTACCTTGAGATGTGTGAGAGAAGGTTCCTTGCCAGTCCATACCTCTTGTGGAGTCTTGTCATCCAACGCCGATGAGGGTGATCTGTTGACCAGGTAACATGCAATATCCACTGCCTCTACCCAGAATTCTTACCCTAGCCCAACACCACTGAGCATGCACGTTTCTTTTTCCATTAGCGTCCCGTTCATCCTTTCTGCAACTCCATTCTATTGAGGTGTATATGGAGTAGTCTTTTGCCTTGCTATACCGCACTTTTTACAGAATTCTTTAAATTCATTCCCACAGAACTCTCCGCCATTATATGTCCTTATCACCTTAATTTTTTTCTCTGTTTGATTCTCAACAAGAGCCTTAAACTATTTAAACCTGTCAAAGACTTCAGATTTATTCCTGAGGAAATATATCCAAGTATTCCACGAGATGTCATCTATAAATGAGATGTTGTACACAGATTTTCCCAATGATGCGACCGACACAAGTCTAAAAACATCACTGTGAACTAACTGTAAGATTCCTTCTGCCCTCTTTGCACCAGAGGGGAATCTTACTTGATTCTGTTTCCCATATATACAATGTTCACATAAATCAAAATCCAGAGAGCAGTTAGACATACCTTCAACCATACATTTACCGTGTAGTATTCAAAGACCCTTCTCTTCGATATGCCCCAGTCTTTGATGCCACATCATAGCCTTTTCTCCAAAGAATGTAGGAGTTCTTTCTTCTTCAACTCCAATATCAGGAGCAATGGAACTATTACACCCATCACTAATAGTGATTCTTTCTAGTTTATACAAAGTTCCAAACCAAACTCCTTTCAACAACACCATTTCTCCTCGAACCATCCTGCAGGTGTCCTTTTCAAATATTCTTTTTACCCCTGCATCGTCCATTTTTCTTACATAAATCAAATTTCTGGCCAAACCTGGGATGTGTAGAACACCAGGCAGTGTTCTAATCCTTCCATCTATGAGCCTCAACTTGACTCTTCCTCGTCCTATGATTCTAGTTGTTGAATCATCACCTAAGAAAACATTACCTCCATCATACCTTTCATATTCACAAAACCACTCCTTGTGGGGAGTCATATGAAATGATGCACCAGAGTCAACCAACTATGCATCATGATCTGCATGTGTGCTTGAAGAAGCCAAGTACACATCCTCTCCCTCTTCCTTGGAGGTCTTTTCTTCTGTAGAATGAGATTCTTCAGATCCCTTCTTTTTCTCAACCTTGGATCTACACTGCTTCTTGTAGTGTCCCTATTTTCCACATCTCCAACATACCCTTACAAACTTTCCGAGAGATTTAGATCTACCCTTAGACTTAGATCTCCCACTTGAGAAATTAGATCTATTCCTTTCCTGGGAACGTCCTCTTGCAAATAATGCTTCTGTGCACTGTCCTTCCATATTCTTCCGTCTCATCTCCTCCAACAACAAGGATGAGACCACTTCTTCAAACCTCAAGGCAGTTGTATTACTACTTATGGCCACAACCAGACCATCCCAAAAGTCTAGTAAAGAACACAACAAACTGATACATTTATATTCATCTGAAATTCTAATCTCAATAGATACTAACTGACTTACCACAATATTGAAGGCGTTCAAATTCTCTGCCACCAAGTCTCCATCTCTCATCCTGAGGTTATACAACTTCTTTCTCAGGAATAGTTTATTTACTAGGGACTTAGACTGATACAACTTCCCCAACTTTTCCCATAAATCCTTGGTTGTAGCTTCCCCTGACACGTTCAGTAATACTGAATCGGAGAGACATAGTCGGATTGTGCTCTTTGCCTTTCGATCCAATTTTTGCCAGTCATTTGTTGAAGTTCTGGTAGGTGCAGTACTTGGATCTACCACGATCCACTGATCTTTGTCCACCAACAGATCTTCCATCTTGAGCTTCCACAACTCAAAACTTTTCCCATTAAACTTCTTGATCTCCAGCTTCAAATTGCTTGCCATTTCTTTTCACCTGAAAAATCAATACCACATATCTCCCACTGTAACAAGGCTTATCACGGTCTCGAGCCAAACCCTTGAAACCAATAAAGCTATGATACCAAATGTAAATTCTAACCTTGTACAATATCTACTGCAAACATATATTCAGTAAAAGAACAAAAAATATACAATGGCAAATACAAACATTACACAAAGATTTTTCCCTTGGAAGCCCAAACCGGGAAAACCAACATATTCTATATGCATTCATATTTGTTACATTGTTTACGATACAATATACATATAGGAGCCATCGGCATCCAAAACCCTAACCCAATGATTGGATTAGTCCACAACCCTAATTCCTTAACCGGAAATAGAAAACCAAAACCATGTGCCAAAAAACCACCTAAATATGTGACACGTTTCCTGATGAAGAATATAACACATACCCAACACCCCTTTTTACCCACCTAGTTTCATGTTTTAAGTGTTTTGGGCCTTGCATGAAATGTTTGCCCATGGTTTAGTACATATTAAATATTTCGGGTCCATGGGCCTTGGCTGGATTTGGTGTTCCTTTTCTTTCACTACATAGAGTACCTTCTAAATGCTTAGTGTCCGGATAGAGGTAGATTGTGTAAAGAATTTTAGGTAGTCACGATCTAAGCGGATAGTGGGCTCCCTTTCATCCATTTTTGAGAATCCCCTCCAAATATATTACGTCTAGCTAGGCTGTAATGAAAAACATGTGGAGTTTGTGGGCACGTGATATATTTAGGTTTTCTCTTCTTATTCCTTCTCCCTGAATATTGAACACCTAGGTGAGTTGATTTCTAAATAAATTCATGTTTTATAAGGGAAAGCAATATTTTATGAGTGTTGAAGCCTCCCTTGAGATCCTATACACAAATTTTGGAACCATTGTAATCGCGGACATTTAACACAGGGCATGCCTTGACATGTCTAAGTATTGAAGGTGTATACATTGAATCAAGTTCAATTATTAGTAAAATTATATGAAGACTTATAAATGGAGCGTCTAGTTGTCCACTTGGTGGTATCTCCACTCCACTTATAACCCCTCATGTTCCTAAGGAATATTTCGTTGGGTTGGCAAACTATGCTCACACAATTACCATATTAAAAGTGCAAAGCTCCCAAAGATTTGAAACATAAGGTATTGAAGTTCATTCGAATTGATATTGCATACAAATATCTCCATTTATAGTCTTCTCTTTCGCTATGGTGAGGCTTCCATGTTAGGTGAGAATTATTCACCATGTTGTAGAGTCATTAAGACCTTGTTAGTGGGGTAATGCCATACTTATCAATGTTGTCATCACTCACCATGCACCATGTCATCAACCATCTTTCAACCATGCCATTGTCATCATTCACCATGTCATCGTTGCAGATGTCCATTACCATCGTTGATACTTCCTACCAATGTCGCATGAAGTACGTCATATCCAGAATTGCATTAGAAAATTGCTATAAGGGGATGGACGAGATCCTAGACTTCAATGCTTAATTTACTAATCCAACCAAACATAATTCACTGATCCAACCAAGCATGTCCTGACATTCGAACCGATTTTTTTCAATGATCCAACCCTGGCATTGGAACAACTGGTTTTGCAAGCGGTTCAGTTGGAATTTTGCAGCTGTGGTGAAGGGAGATAAGCATCTTACGCGCCTTAGGGAAGGTCTGAATTTTGAATAAACATTTTATGCACTGTAGGAAAGGGAAAGGTCAGTTCGATTTATCCATTCAAATCTCCTCCATAAAACTCAAACGCAACCAAAATAATATATATTTAGTCAACATATATTCTTAAACTACCAACGTTCATAAAATGATTTAGCAGCCTTAGATGTTTCCCTCCAGCACTAGCCCTAACCTTGATGTAACAAGATTCCTCGATGAAACAAATTTCAACTATGGCTAGGTTATAGTTCTCCTCGTGATGAAAATTAGGTTATAATTCTCCTCGTGATGAAAATTTTAATTGTCATGGTGATTTTAATGAATTTAATTTGTGCCAAATTAAAAAAGAGAGGTTAAAAGCACTCTTATTTTGTAAATAATACAAAATTTTACAAAGATGCATATCGTGCAAAAATATTAATAATAAAATAAATAATAAATAGATTTATATTTATTTGTTATTATTTAAATGAAATATTTTAAATTTAATAATAGATATTTAATTTTTTTGTTATTATATAGAGAATTACATGTATTATAATATAAATGAGACATGTTTAAATTTTATGGGAATAAATAAATAAAATATTAATAATAAAATAAAATAATAATTTTTAATTTGTTAAAAAATAACATACTAAATAAAATAAATATTTATAAATTCATTGTTATTTTTTTTATGTTTAATAAATTTTAAATAAAAATAGATTTAGACATTTTTTTTTTTTAAATAAAAAGAGAATATATTATAGGTGTGGAAACCAGAACAGGTGGCACTGTGCATGGACACTATTGTGTATAGGTGGCACTGTGTATAGAAAATAACGCATGTCTGAGAACTGTAATGGTTTGCCACCTGTTCTGCCATATGCATGAAAACTAGAATAGGCGGTCTGCATTAGAGTTTTATGGCAACAAAAAAACAAAACAACTAAGACCAAAAAATTAACAGTAGAAAATCTAAACATGAGGCGAACCCGAGCTTTCGTCCTAGCTGACCATGAAGGCATAAGGATGTCAGCAAGTCAGGCATCGGTTCTTTGCGGGCTCGCCTGATAAGGAATCAAATAGGAAATCCATGCACTTGCTAAGGAGGCTTTGGTTATACATCTGTTTGACTAGGTCGCTCCTCATCTCGAAAATGAAGGTCAGGTGTTCCTCTGCGAGCTTGCACGATCTGGGAGAGGCATGGCTGTCTAGGACCTATTGCATTGGCACTTTGGGTGAGTTGTGTCCTTCTCTCTCATGCTAGAATTCACCCCAATTGATTTATGGGTCTACCACATTGGGGTCGGTGGAGTTTTTGCAGCAATCCAACAACAGAGGAGGAAGCTCCTCCTCTATCGAACATCCTATCATGACCAACTCCTCGATGCCTGCTTGTCTTGTCTGTTCACCTCTAGCATCCTGTAAGTGATGATGAATCTCTGCCCAATGAGGAAGAATCTCCTCCTCCACTATGCAACCTCTGTAATTGGGCTCTGGGATAGGTGAATGAGGCTCTGCCTGGGCTTCCATGTCCCGGTTTTTATCAAAATGGGGAGAATGGGTTAGGTTGCTTCTTGGAAAGGGATAGAGATCCACAAATCCAGTGCATCGATGCCTGCCTACTTGGTTGTAGTAGGCCGGACCGTGCTTGGGCTTGCATCTCTCACAGGGAATAATGAAACCAAGCTTGGGGAGAGAAGAGTGCACAATGGAGAGGCCGAAAATGCTTGGGAGGAATAGAATGAAAAAAAACAGAGGCTTGGGGGAGCCAAAGCTTGATAGCCAAGGGAGAATGAAGGGCTGAGGATGAAAAAAATAGATAAGAGCAGCAACGGGGAAATCCTTGCATGATGATGCGTGAGGTGATGGCAATGGAGGCCATGAATGTTGAAGTGTTGTGGGTAGGGGGCATCATACCAGTTCCCATAAACCATATTTGAAATGCCATTAGAGCTGTTGGACCTTCCTGACGCTCTATGCTCTGCTCTGTGTAAATGCAAGGCATGTCAATTGGATTGGGGAGGGTGTTGGCGGCGAGGGGATTTAACTGCCTCTGCTGCCAACACACCATGTGACATGCAATCGCCAGGTGGCACCCCATCCGGGGGAATAGATTTAGACGAATTAATAATATGTTAAATTTAAAATAAAAATAGATTTACATGAATTAATAAAGTGTTATTAATTGTATTTTTTAAAAATTAATTATATGACGATAAATTAAAAATAATACAATTTCATGTTTTCAATTTCAGTTTTTTTATACCCTCATATATGAGGATGGGGTGAGGGGTAATATTAGAGAAAACATATTATGAGGGTGAGGGTGGGGTGGAGGGTAATATTAGAGAAAACATATTATGTTTTCTCTAATATTACCTCACCACCACCCCCATATAGCATTTAAAGAAGTGTAATAACGTTTCTCACTTATTTAAATTGCGAATAAATTTTAAAAATACAAAGATTTACTTGTGTAGAAATTTGGTATCCAATTTTGAAAAAAATAAATCACATAAAACATGTGGTAATGTAATAATGCTGCATTTATACACTATTTTACCTTAAGATTATTATTATTATTATTATTATTATTTTTTAATAAATGTAACATATTATTCACTGATCTTAATTGGTTTATCTACCATACTTTTAATAATACACACATTGAAATTGATCATTAACTTAAAAATCTAACAAATTAATAAATATGTTTAAAATTTAGAAGAAAATTTATGTATAAAAAAGAGAAAGTATGAGTGGGCCTAATGGTTAAGATACAGCTTGAGTGGGCCTAATGGTTAAGAACATGTGTTTCCTCTTAAGAGGTCACAGGTTCAAATCCAAAGGGGGGTAGGGTATGTATACCTTCGTAGACTTCAAATCACCGGGCGGAGGTGGAGGGGGGTCCCTTGTCCCACAAACAAGGGGGTCTCATACACCAATTTGATGTGTTGGCTTGGCCGTGACCTTAAAAATAGATGATGATGATGATGATGATTATGATTATGATTATTATTATTATTATTATAAAAAGAGAAAATATATAATAATTATTTATTTAATAAAAATATATAATAACAATTTAGTAATTTATTAAAATGAATAAAATTATAATAAAAGTATTTGAAATGTATTGGAATTTATTTAAATACGATATTATAAAATAAATAAATATTAGTATTGTTTTTTGGTTTATTATTATTTTAAAAAAATGGCTTTTTGCTTTTTAAAATAGGTGTCATCATTTAGAGAATTTTTTTTATTAGACTTGTCAATTATTTTGCGGTTTAATTGGTATTTTGTGTGAGTATTGTCATTTTTTTTGTGACTGGTGAAATCGACAATTAGTCGAGCTTGTACTCATGTGATATGGAGATGGGTTTTTCAATTACTACCACTATAACGTCTAGGTGTGTCAACACGACCCCTCACATGACACACAAGGTAATTTGAGACTTTCAAACCGATGACTTCACATAACAAAATGCCTTAACAATAGACCCCATCAATAATTATTCTACCTCCTAGGGGCATGACTATTATCAATTAAAATAAACGGTTTTTTCTTTTTAAAATAGGTGATAAACTTATTTATAATGAAATTTTTTTATTTATCTCATACCATTTGTGAAGTGTTTTTTTTAATATAACATATAAAGTTTTAAGGCATTTCTTCATCTAATAATATATATCATGAAGTTAGTGATGTGGATCTTATAAGCATATACAATCTTGGAGTTGATTTATTGTATATCAAAATTAAATTATCTATATTTTCTTAATTTCCTTTAAAATTATAAATTATATTATATTGTTAAAGATACTTACAACTACTTAATAATGTGATGAAGCAACAATTAAACACAATAATATAGAAGTGTGAAATTATAGTGTACTCAAGCCTTAGAATTCAAACGTCAAATTGCAGGTACACAGTTTTCTTTCGTTAAATGAATAATGTGTTATTATATTATTCTCAAGACATTTGCATATGAATGTATTCATGGGCTAGGTAGTAGTGTTGTAGATTATGTGATATCTGATATCCCTGTTTCTAACCAAATAACAACTTTTGACCTTTTAAATGACCATGAGCCTGACTCTGATCATAAACCTTTAACCCTAACTCTAAAATTTTCCATGCATAGGAGTGCCATTGAAGAGAATTATGATAATCAAAGGAATTTGCGCTTTGACAATAGTAAAGTTGACATTTTCTTAAAGGATTTAAGTAGTAAATTAAAACTCCTAACTTATAAGGACAACATTGAAGAACTCTATCATAATTTTACAACTACCCTTTCCACTTCCATTAACAAGTTCTCTTTCGAGGTGTCCCATAAAAAGAA
>ML779631.1:640375-651300 GCA_009831015.1 Picea engelmannii | reverse complement strand
TTTCAAAATATTGATCACACTACCAACCTTCCTAACCTCTTAACTCAACAAAAGTATGGTGATCTTGGAAAGATTCTCTTAATGCTTTTCGAGCATAGAAACAAAATTCTAAAGAATCACAAGTAATCACTTACCCTCTTAAGGTTCGATAGACCAATTAAGTCTTAGTGGACGTTAATCATCATCATCATCATTATAATATTTTTTTTTGCAATATATATAAAAAAATGTATTTAGTGATTAAAGATAATGTAAACATATCTATACATTCCATATTTTGGATATCAAAATTAAATTAACTATCTTTTTCCAAAAAATGTCATTAAAAAAACATAGAAATGTAAACACATTTAAGCTTTCTTTATTTTGGATATCATAATTAAATTATTTATCTTTCCTTAATTCTTTTCTACTTTATTTTTGAACTTTTAAAAATTATACTAAATCAAAGTAGTTATCACTATCACTATTGGAATGTTTATGAAAAATGTTGATTGAAGATGAAAAAATAGTTATTATTTTAGAATTATTTTCTTTTAATTTAACATAGAAGTAAATATGATTGTAAGGAAATTTAGGAGCAACTCAATTTAGGTTTTTTTTTTTTTTTTTTAAATATATTTTGGTTTTACTTTCGAATTTAATTATTGTTTTTATGGGATATATCAAAACGTTTTTATTCAGTGATTAAAGATTCAAACTTATCATTTTGCTAAAATATTATTTTATAATCTAAGATGAACAATGTCTATAGTCTATATGCATAATTCTTGTTGAAGAAAAACAAATATATATTATAGAGCTTATGTATAACACTCATTTTACAAATGCTAATCAAACATGTAAAAGTAGTTATCATTTAGTAAAAATTTCATATTATAGCTTTAAGATAAATAATCTATAACTTATATGTACAATTATTGTTGAATAAAAAAATAGATACTATAGAATTTATGTATAGTGTTACTTAAAAAAAAATATTTCTAAAACAATAACTTTTTATTTCCATATATAAATACTAAAATTATAGTCAATTCAATGAGGATCTACCTAAAAGAAACTAGATCCCTCATCTAGCAAAGATGTATCTAAGTATTTAAAATAAGAATTTAAGAACAATCTTCATAATAGAGTATCCATCATTCTTCAAGCTAGATAAGCCTATTAAACTATAAGACAAGATCATATCTAGCTATTTTCTTCCTATGTCTATAAATATTAAACAAAAAGGAAAGAAAACCTGAAACTACTTTTCAGATGCTAGATTTCTTTGGTGTCTCGTGATGGCGCTCCAACTTGGCTATTGCCCCATCCTTGTTGGCTTCCTCCTCATCTACGATTGAGATAGGTAATTCTCGCAAACCAAGAGGTCTTTGGTCCCTTGGCATACTATGAATATGATGCCAAAATGTGATCTGCAAAAGAGCTTGAATTTTCCCTCCAACATCTTGACTCCTTGGAACATAGCATCATTTTCCTTCCCGACTTTTTCCATTGTCTGGGCTACAATGGAATTAACTATCTAGTATTTCTCTTCCAATTTGAAATACTTTTTTTCCTTGGTCCTTCAATATTGTGGTTCGTCCACCCACCCCTTGAATTCTTGGACTATGGCTTCTTTTGAGATGTTATTCCATTGGAGACAAACTGCTTTATCTATCTCTGCAACAATTTTCTTCTCCTCGTATGAGCATAAGTATTTGAATTTGAACCCATCCATCCAGGATACCCTGGCATCCCTGGTTCGATTGATTAGGACTTGGGAGGAGGAATCCTCCTGCTTCTTTCCTTTTTTCCTTCTCCCTCATGATCCTCTCCTAGCCATAATGTTGTTCCTAACTGATCTGGTCTTCGTTGTTCAACTATGCACTCCCTTTCTATCCTTCTTCTTGGATGAATTTTGATGTCAACTCTTCCACAAACCCTTACACGCCCAATTATTCTAAACCCACTGCACCCGCCTGTCTCCATGGTTCGGCAGGTTTCCCTAGTTATGCCTTGCAGATGGAAAAAACCATTAAACCTTCGCAGTGAAATTCCATTCCCATAAATAGTCTCTGATCCCTTGGGTATCGAGATCACTCCCCCACCTTAAGTGATCAACCTCATTGAATTTAACTAAATTCGACCCATCACAACGACCTCTCAACATATGATACCCATTCTCTTCATCTCTCATTGCTTGAAATCTTTTCATTACTGCTTCCAAGTGGATCACCTTGAAATCTGCTACTATCACAATACTCCCACACACTTGCACATATCGACTATTGATTATGCTTGGATCACTTCATGAATGGATTTGTACAAGTATCATGCCCCAATAATGAATGCTTCCTTCCATATCTTGACGTACCATCTCCATAACAACGCTTGAGACTATCTGTCCATGTCTCTTAACCACATGTACTGCCTTAACTATCATAGTTCGAGGTTGGCGGAGTCAACGCGACATCTTCAAGCCCACCTTGAATTCTCTGACCTGTCAATGATTGATTTCAGGGCCTTTCCTGTGCTCAAACCGTTTTTTCTGATGTTCTAGATGCCACTTTTGTCCCATCGAGCCTCCTAGTGACTAACCCTTGATGTTGCATGTTCTCGATGTGTTTCACCCCATCTAGGGGTCTGATATCCTTATTGTTGAATTTTGTGGCTTCTTTTCAGATGGTCACTATGATGGATTCCCCTTCATTCCATCTAGTGAGTTGATTTGGCCGCGATATTCCTAGATTGGCCAGATAATTTGCCATTGAGTTCACACTTCTCTTCACCTGAACATGGATTATCACATGAAAGCTTGTGATTATTTCGATTATCTAGGTCCAACCGTAGGAGAGTCTCCAATTCATTGATAATGTTTCTAGGTTAGAGCCATCTATCAATCTTTTGAGGGTCGATATTCTCAACAAAGAGTCTCCTTCTGCTACCAATGACTTCATTCCCTTCGTTCTAGCCATTGTTATCCTTCTGAGGAGGCCTTCTAATGTGTTGACGAACATGGCTATAATATTTCCTTTTGAATATATAAGAACACCCCCTACCCCAGACTTCCCTGGATTGTCCTTCGACGCTCCATCAAAATTCAATTTTATGGATCCATCTGGCGGAGGAGTCTAGGTTTGAATGGAGTTGTTCCTTCTCTGGATTGGAACTTTAATCACTTGCTGGTATGACTGTTTGAGCTTCCAATTCTTGAATATCTTTTCCTCCTCTATGCTAAGGACTCCATCTTCCTTTGACCAGGTACATGATGTTATATATTCTTGGACATTTTCATGAATTTTTTCCCATACTTGCTGCATCGAGAAGCTTTATTGTTTGAAAATTATTATGTTATGTTCCTTCCATAGGTTCCACATGAAAATTCCTGGGAAGATCACCCAGGATCCGTTTAAGATGGAGTTGTAGAAGGGCTCTAGGTTCCAATCAATGATGGTTTTGTTTGTATCATTTTGGACTCTACCCGAGTGTCAAAATTGCTCTGCACCATTATCCCATAGGATCCCTGCTTCTCTACAATTACAAAGAAGTTGGTTTAGGATTTCTTCTTCTTTCCTACATATCATACAGATAGAAGGGCCTTCATATCGTCTCTTTCTTAATTTATCCCAAATTAGGACTTTTCGCTTCAACTCCAACCATAAAAAGGTTGAAATTTTTGGCCAGATCCCAGGTTGCCAGATGCATTGCCAGTCCTTTTTCCACTCTACTTCTGTCAGACCCACTTACTACAGGTACACATCCCTAAATTTAAATGTTTCTTCTCCTTTGTTTCCCCATCTTAGAATATCTTATCCTTTTCTATCTCTGATTTTCCTAAGGTGCAAACACTTGTTAAAAATGAAATGTGGAAAATACTTAGTCAGTAACTTGGTGAGGGTTCCTAGACTTGTCGATGACATGAACCTTTCTATAAACCAAATACAAGTTTCCAACATGAGAATACAAATTTTTATACTATATATTATCTAAATTGATAGTCATGGAATCTTACATCCATGGTTAAGAAATATGAAGTGCATTTATTATGGAATTTGGCTCTAGAAAAAAGTAAGAAGTGCATGTGGGGGTTTAACATTTCCCACTAATTGTTCAAAATAATACCTAAACAAGATGTTGTGGTAATCATTATTGGTTATTCACATATTTTCCATCGTTGTGAAGCCTTATCATTCTTTGATTGGGATGCAATCATTAGGTTCCCATGAAGCCTTGATATTCTTCAACAAAACACAAGTCATAGGCATCAAATCCAACTCAATCACCATGGTTGGTGTTCTGTCTACATGTGCGTATTTATTAGCTCTGGAAATAGGTAGGAATATCCATGGAATGAAAACATTGTTGGTTATTCCCAGACTCACCATTCCCATGAAATCACAACATTCTTCAATGAAATGTAGGTTATGCTAGGAATAAAACCCAACTCAATCACCGTGGTTAGTGTGATGCCCACATTTATGGATTAATTAGCTCTAGAAAAAGGTAATTAGATACATGGTTATCCAATAAAAATAGGATTTGAATTTAATGTTGTTGTCGACAATAGTCTTATAGAAATGTAAAGCAATTATTGTTGGTTCAAATACATTAGTAAACCATTGTTTGGAATTAAATGTAGTAAGCACTTACTCCATGGTGACTTGGTGAGGTTCCTCAACTTGTCAATGACATGAGCCTTGCTAAGAACCAAATAAAAGATTCCAACACCATAATCAAACATAATGCATGCAACATCTTATGTCAATGGTTATTCCCTTTACATACAACAAAATAAATGTATGACTCTAGAATAGAGGAGAGTCAAGGTGACATCCAACTTCTAATTGTCAAGCAAAATTAGCATTTAGAGAAAACATGGATAAGAATTAATGCATAATGTAATGAATGCTATCAATGGTTGTCCTTTTGAAAATTGAATAATGTTATGAATGTTATCAACGAAGATCCTTTAGAGCCATGGTTATGGAATAAAAATTGGATTTGAATGTAATGTTGTAATGGGAAATGGTCTTATATAAATGGAATTGATGTTTTTTTTTAAATACCTACATGTCGTCGTTATTGTGATGTCTTGGAGTGTCGATCCCATAGAAAACACGTCCGAGATGATACTCTTACTGTCAGTGGAGCGACGTTCCCCTACGTCGGTCTTACGACGCTCAGATGGGTTGCTCCCATAGAAAACACGTCGGAGATGATCCTCTTACCGTCGGTGGAGAGACATTCCCCTACGTCGGTCTTATGACGCCTAGAGACATCGCTCCCATAGAAAACACATCAGAGATGACCCTATTACCATCGGTGGAGAGACGTTACCTTATGTCAGTCTTATGACGTCTGGGAACATCGCTCTCATAGCACACACATGGTGGATACTGACGAAATGGGACGTCAGAATTTCGATGTCTATGACGTTGTTGTAGCGACGACTATATGGGGTTTGGACAGTCAAATATGAGATGACACGTGATGTCGCAATAGAGACAATAGCTATGGCATCGGAAAAGAAACGCCATGTGAAATGATGTTTGAGGGGGTTCGATGTTTTTCGGTCTCCTGACAATATAAAGTGGCAATTGCGTCAAACACGCCGTTGGAATTTGACCCAAATGTACTAGTGAATACACTCTATGAAAACAAAGAAGATTAAAGGAGAAATTCTCAAAATCGACCTTTCTAAAGCCCATGATCGAGTTAATTGTCTCTATATCATACTACTCCTTACTTATTTAGGTTTTGAGGTCAATTTTATCATATGGGTGATGAGTTGTATTTCCACTTCCTCTTTTGTAGTTTTTATCAACGGTTCATCCTCCCCTTTTTTTCTGGGAAGAAAGAGGACTTCATCAAGGATTTCCTTTATTCCCACTCCTTTTCCTTATAGTAGTAGAAGGAATCAATAGGGCTCTACAATCAACAAGATCCAATAGGAAATTTGGTGGAATTGAGATCTCCACAATCCTCCGAATATCCCATCTATTGTTTGTGGATGATGTTGTTATATTTTGTAATGGGTATATAGGGGATGCAGAAAAAATTTATAGTATTTTGACTCTTTTTGGCTGAGCAACTGGGATGCAGATAAATGAAGGGGAATCCTCGATATCCTTTCAAAATATGGAGGAGGATGAAATACAAGTATATAGATCCTTAATTCCATTTGAGATAAAAAAATATAGATGAAGGGATAAAGTATTTGGGTTTTCACCTAAAACCTAATAGCTATAAGAAGATAGACTGGAAGTTTCTTTTAGAGAAATCAGAGAATATGTTAAACATATGGAGTCACAGGTGGTTGTCCAGAGACGATCGACTAATTCTGATGAAATCAATCCTCGAGGCTATTCTGGTGTATTGGATGTCTTTAGCTTGGATTCCAAAAAGGATACTTGAGAGGATTAAGAAAATTTGTTCTAAATTTATATGGGTTGGAACTAAGGATAAACAGGTCATCCCCTGGGTCATATGGTCTACTTTGTAAATCCCAAAATTTCTTTGGGGTTGGGGGTTAAAAAACATCTTCCTGTTTGCAAAATCCTTGGCAGGAAAATTGGTTTAGAGATTACTTTCTACAGAGAATCTATGGACTCAAGTGGTCACTCAAAAATACATCTGACCATCATCATTACAGGATTGGATCAGATGCCCAATAAAAAAGCACCCTGGGTCTTCCATCATTTGGAAAGTAATGATAAACTCATTTGAGTTCATTGGGTATGGTTTATCCTGGTGTATGGGTAATTAGAACAAAGTGCATCTGGGTATAGATCCTTGGTCGGGGAGTGGAGGAACACATATTCTTCCTAATGTGCTTATTCAAACTTACATGAAAAGGGCCCATTTCACCTTAATCATATTGGGGACTCCACCATAACCAATATTTTGTCATAGGAATGGAAGACTCACACATAATTGGGGATTGCAGAGGAGTTCAGGGTCATTTGGCCAAATTTTACCAGGGCCTTAAAACAGTCTCACATTCGTCTGGTGGATAGGGAGGATGAATTGGTATGGGACTTGAACCCTTTTGATATATATACTCCAAATATGGGTTATACACAACTCAGGATATAGCTACACCTCAGGGTCCCAAAATGGTGGTGGAAAGGGTTGTGGAAAATCTATTGTCCACTAAAGTCCAAATTTTTTATGTGGAGTCTGATTGCCAAAAAAGTACCAACTTGGAAAGTCATGAGAAAAAGACAGTTTATGGGCCCTAGATGATGCATCATGTGTAAACAAGACAAAGAATCTTAGGTATGCCTTTTTATTGTTTGTCCTTTCTCAAAGGAGGTTTGGAAAGAGGTATAAAAGATGCAAGGAAAAACCTATATATGGCAAGGTCAGTCGGTGGAAGAATCTTGGAAATGGTGGATCTCCTCCCCATCCAATAATTTATTTTTTCTTTCCCACTCTTAGTCTGTTGGGGAATCTGGTTAGCAATAAATTCCTATTTTTTTCTCAAAAAAATGATCCCCCAGGAAGTCATTGAATCTCAGTGTAGTATAATTCTTTCTCTTTTTCCCTAGCAAAAATCCAGGAAGAATAGAAGAGTTCCACAAGAAGAGAGAGTTGATCATCAAATACCATGGGAATATTTCGATGGGGCTTCTCAAAAGAAAAATCTGATATGTGGGGGAGGGGCCATCTTGTATCTATCCGACCATATACACTTCAAAATGAAAATGGGTATGGGGCCAGGTACAAATAATTTTTCAGAAATGATGTCTTTAAAACTACTTCTTCTATTTTCTAAGGAAAATAATGTTACATCTATCCATATTTTTGGGGATTCACAAACTGTTGTAAATTGGGCGAAAAGATATCATCATTTTCATAACATACTTTTACTTTCAATCCTTGAAGAAGTTTATGGACTGGTGGACTCATTTGATTTCTTCTTCATTCAACATGTTTACAGGGTGAGGAATATGGTAGTTGATCAACTGTCAAAAGTAGGGCTAGTGGCACATTGTGAAGGACTTGGATGGTATCATTTAGGAATACTATCATAGACCTTTTATTGAGGATCAACAAGATCATTATCCTTCTTTATGATATTTTTATGGACGCCTTCCTGTTTTGTAAATATTTTATGTATATGAGCATATCCTATATGTGGCTGGGTGGTGGTCTATCTATAGATTACATGTCTGAAACAACTGAGTGGCTCCACTGGTGTGCTTTCACTCTATCGGTTATATCTACTAGTTTTTAGATATGTGGCATGTTGGTTTACAACACAATATCAACATAATTTTTGTTATATTTGAGAAGTCCCCTTTTTGGGATTTTTGATATCACATGTGGCCTTTCGAAAGGCTCAACAATGCATGCTATCAAGCATCTGTAGAATGTAATTTTCTTTCTTCCAAAAATAAAATTACACCTTTTTCTGAGGAAAAAAATATGTTTGTGTTAAAATTTGAATTACTAAGCATTGATTGAGATATCACAAAGTTGGTGACTTATTCGTATAATATAGTAGTAAATATTTTACAGTATATTTATTTAAAAAAAATATAATGTTAAAAAATCAAACCTCAAATTTTTATTAATGTTTGAAAAAATCAAAATTTAAATAAATATATACTTACTTTGATGGAAATTCTAAGGACATTTCCGAGAAAATAAATTCTTGCAACATCTATGAGTTCTAGAATCACACTTGTGGTGTTCACATTACCAACTTCGATGGAATTCCCAACCTTAACTAGTGCAACTATCGCGACCTTCACCTATTCCACTCTATTATTTTGTTTTCTAAACATATAAACTTATATAATCATTATTTTTCTTGAAATAAGTGTCCACATAAGAATGAAATGAAAAATATGAAAGAGTATTTTTCTAGAGCCTAGTCACAATTAAGGAAAATTTTATGGATCCATACTTATCTAAAAGTATAGAAACCTTTGTCAATTTTACTACTTCTTAAAATACTAATTATAAAATGTTTAGTGTTTTTTCTTTTATAAGCTAGCATTTGGTATTACCTTTCAAAAATAGAAGTCACATAATGCATTAGTAACATTTGTGGTGAGGCCTCCAACAAAGGAAACTAACCCCACCACCAAGTGTTAAAGTTCCAAAAAAATGTACCATAACAGCTAGAAAGAGACACTATTAAACTGAAATAAATAGGCCTTAGTCTATGAACATACCAAAAGAGATGGCCCTGTGATCTTACTATCCATATTGAAACTAGGAGGACCAAAAAAGAACAAGCCATGATAATCTATTTACTAATTTAACTACTAGGAAAATAATGCATGGATGAATCCATCCATCTTGGAACCATAACAGCTTGAAGTAAATCATCTTCATTGCGCCTCTATTGTGGATCTTTAGAGCCTGAGTCCAAGAGCCAGTCCATATTCTTCTCCATCAGTTATTGCCTAAAATTTTGTTCATCATTGTCTCTACGTAATGCCAAAATGAGGTTTCATTGAACATCCGTGAATCTAGAAGGGGAAGGTGGTGGAATTTGTGAGCTAGAGGCATTTCCAGGGTTGGCAATGGGGAGAGACATACTGGAGGACAAAGGAGGAGAGATGGTAGTTTTGTTATCTTCCACAACAGCAACAGGGAGAGGGGTTTCATGATCCATTACTGAATGGAAAGAGTAATCACAACCAAAACCAAGTAACTGGTAATAACTATGAACACAACCACAGAGACCAGAACGACTACCACCAGCACGTCTTGGTTTACCTCATTCTCGAGGAATGAAAACAACCCAAGGTATGTAGAGAATAATTCTAAAAGGGAAAGGAGGAAAACTCGGAGCAGGGAAGAGAGAGTAGAAGAAAAAAAAGATGGAAATGGAAGCTAGGATAGACCAAAATGAAAACAGTTAGGGGAAATATATACCTATGGGAACCATCATAATCCATACATTAGTCATTAGAATGTTGTATTGGTTGATTGTGTAGCCCATCCCCTTTGCACGAAAGAGATCCATAGCCAGCTCCAGATGGAAGGGAAGTTGTAGGAGCAGTCAAGTCAGGATTAAATGTTTGTTGACGATCATCGACCTCGAGGAGGGTAGGGGAGGTCTCAACGTGACCAGTGAGTTTAGTGGCAACCTATCATTGTGTCACCCCATCCGAGGATAAAATATTTGGTGTTATTCTTGTAAAAGTATTCCAATTTCTAAATATTTGTATATCTTTTAGAAAATATTGACAACTTTTCGAGTTAAATAATTGTATCCCGTAGAATTTGGCCGGTGAACAATTAAAAAAAAAAAAATTAGCAAATTATTTTTAGAAGAAAACAAGTGTAAAATTCACATTTTCCATCTTCAAGGAGGATATTTTCATGGATCAAGTAATTATTTTGAATTTTGTAAAGCCAGATTGATATTTCTTGTATATTTGGGTAGAACAAAACAATGATATTTCAAAATAAAAAAAGTTGAATGATATTGCAAAAAAAAAAGAAATGATTTTTAAGTGTGATGTTAATAAAGAACGTGATTTTTTATGTGATCTTTGGAAGCTAGTATTGGATATCAATTTTAGCCCCTTCTATTCTTCAACTAGTGAAAGTTGTTTTGTTATCCCTACTCCGAGAGTCTGTAAGTGATGGTTTGAAGGGAGAAAGAAAGAGGAGAGGCAAGAGTGGTGAGGGGAAAGACCCAGATGAAGAGGAGATAGCATGCAGAGTTAGAGAGAGATAGGGGGGGAGAGGTAAAGAGAAAGCTTGGATATAAATTGTTACCATGGAAGCCAAAGATTGAAATTCATTATTATTAATGAACTTGTTTACATATTTAATCATTTAAATTTAATTAATTATAATTTTTAAATAATAAAAATTATTAAATATAAATATTATAAATTTAATGAACAATTATTATAACTTTATTATTAAAATAGATGAAAAATAACATTTCATAGGAGTAATTATTCAAATTG
>ML779631.1:620126-636847 GCA_009831015.1 Picea engelmannii | reverse complement strand
ATGTGGGAGTCCGCGGGGTTCGACCCCGGGACCTCCCTCTCTATGCAATGACTTAACAAACACTCCGCTAGCCAACATATCCGCAATTGTTCCTTGTTACATAACCCATTGCACTTGTATTTAAAGTTAAAGTTTTGTTATGGTGGAAAAGGGGTGCGAGCCGGGGCCTAAGCCCCGACCCACAGTTTCGTTGTAATTATTATATGACCATATGTATATGTAGTGGGCGCGCACGCATTATAATATTGCAATGTTTGTTATAACATATATAACATTGTTATATAACCCTTGTTTTAAAAGCGTAGGGGTTTTATATTATGTTAATAAATTGTGTTATGTGCGCGGTTGGTTATACATTTGCGCGGGAGTTTAATCCGTTGCACGATTTTGAAACGGGCCAACGACTTTTGTGCCCAGCCTATGGTCGCGTGGGTAATATGACCGAATGCCGAGGCGGTTGGGGGCTGGAGGCGTCCTAACCGTTCTATGGTTTGTACCGGTGCGCGGTTGCGTACGAGACTGGGTTCTTTGCGCTTAAATGAGCGTGTGTGCCAGGTTTGGAGAAGAGGGGTGCAAAGTGTAGAACCAGAGACAGCATAGTTGAAGGGGAGAACTTCAAGGAAGCATATCTTCTTCATTTTTCGACCGTTTCAGGTGCCATCAGAGCCTAGACAGGGGTTTTGGGATGCTGCGGAGCCTTTGGACAAATTTTGGGGAGCAGTTTCAGAGCAGAGATGTTGAAGCAAGCCAAGTCAAAGCCAGTTTGAGGCAGGGAGACCGTTGAGGAGGAGATGCTGTCGGACGATTTCTGAGAGCTCGGGACATCCGATTCAGGTGCCGTAAGTTGTGCATGGTTCCAGAGATCTGAGTGAACAAGACCAGATCAGTCTAGAGACCATTCGGCATTGTAAAGATGTATTAATAATCTTTCAAAAAGAAATAAAAAGCCTCCCCCACAAGAGAAAAGGCCCAGAGACGTAGGCACAATTGCCGAACTCCGTTATCAACCTCTGTGTATAATGGTTTGCTATTTTTCTTTGCATTTCAGATCTTCAAATATGTTAATGGCTGTATAATTCCTTTCTTTTCTCGTGCTTTCGTTAAGTTTCCCAATGGTTAATTAATGCATGCTAAGTTAAAAACTCAACCATAGTCATTCGAAAAATCCTGACGGATCAGTTAAAATGTCTCATAGAAATGATTCAAATTTCTCTTTCCAATATCTTTGTTCAATTTTTCCACATGATAAGAGAAAACAATAAGGAAGTAGAAGAAATGGATAATACATCCATTGTTTTAGCCCCAGTATCCTTGGGATTTTATGGGCATGTAAGTCATGTAACCCCTCCCTAATTAAAGGGGCTAGGAGAATAGGTGGGGCCCTTGGAGTCCATGTAAGGAGCACTTGGAGGAAAGCACATGGTAGGCTCATGCAGATGCCGTATTTTCGTCTCTTCATCAAATCAAGTTCTCAAATGGACAACCTCAAGTCTCTTCGATTTGTGGTGAAGGCTTAGACACCATTATATTTTATTATGAAGTAGGTGCAGACAAGGCATACAATATGTGGATGGTGTACTTGGCCTCATGGGGACTTAAGGAAGATAGTATGTGTAGAGCCTTACCCTGATTTGGGTTTGATGGATTTGATGGTGGATGGGAGTGTTACAATGATTCAAAATTATGCTGAGGTGTTGGCGATACAGGTCCCGGTGATGGAATTAGTTAATGAGGTTCATTGGGTGGTATTGTTGCGCAATGATTCATAGTAAACGTGACTGTGATAATGAGAAGTCATGCGATGAATGTATTTATATGATTTGGACTAGATGCAAACTATTAAAAGTTGCATTTGAAGTTACCTCAATTCTCACCTAGGCTGAAATTTTGTTAAGGAGGGGAAGTCATTGGGAGTGTACTCTAGTTCTTTGGCTTGTCTTGTTGTTCTTAGATGGTCGATTGGTGCACAATAATAGTCTAGTAAGTTTTGATGGAATTATCTTGATTCAATTGGGTTGTGAGGATATTAGATTCAAGTCTGTTGGTCAAGTTCTCACTTGGGTTGGTGGTATCCTAGTAATTTTTCAAACAGGCTCTCGAGACTGCACTCCCACTCATCTTTTCTGGCTTTTTTTGTTGCACTTGGACTACAATATGGTGTGTGGAAAGTTTGAAATTTGTTGTGGTCCTTAGTGTGGTGTCTTGATTTCAATTTGGGTGTATTAACAATTGCAGGCTCGCAATGAAAGCAATAGAACTTGGGAGATGAATTCAGGCAGAAGCAGAGGTGGATGAAAACTTCACTACAAATCATAAATTGACAGTTAAGATTAATGCACTTAGCTCTATAGTTTCATTTTCTTTAGAAACGTTATCCCAACATCGAGTGTTAATTGGGCAGCTTCAAGATGAAGTGGACTACCTAAAAAGACATGGGGAATCTCTGCAACAGTAATTGGATCAACGTGAGGCAACGCCAAAATCACTAGTTCAGGCTATGGATTCAAGTTTATCTCAGATGATAGAGGTGAAGCAAATGAGCATGTTGTCGGATCTAAATATTGCAGTGGCGTCCTCAGAAGAGGAAATGATGAAAAAATAAGGGGTTTGACTACTTCATTTTCAGGAAAGACATTTTTTTTTGTTAAAATTGTCGGTGTTTTTTATCAGATATATTCCATGCAATATGGAAATAGTAGTAGAAGGTTATGGACCTGTAGGAAGGGTTTAGAAAGTTGGGAACTAGATGGACCGTTGGAACTGGATTTTTGTTATGTTAACTAGTTCCTTGATTTTGTACTTATCGGCCTTGGCTATGCCCTTTTTAATGAATAAAATTTTCCAGACTTTGTTAAATAAAATAGAGTAAAAAATTGTGAAATCGTTTCATCTAAAGTGTATATATTGAATTTTATTATTATTCTTTATATTTAATATTTTAAATTTAATCAAATAAATTTAATATATTATAATAGTTGGATAATATGCATTAATAAAATCTTTGGAAAAGTTAAAATATAATAATCGGGATTTTAGTAAACAATTAATATACAACTTTGTATTGTGATCTTTGAATAATAAAAATTTAAAAAATATCAGTATTATTACATCATCATCATTATTATTAGTTGAAAATTATATTATAATGTTATTATTAGAGTATATGAAAAAGACACAATTATTCAAATCACAATCATTTCACTCATCATATTTAAGTATTTTTGTTTCTAAACATGTTTAATCAACATATTGTATGTTGTTGTACAACAAACAATTCACCTTGAAGAAGAGTTAAACATTATATGGCATTAACGGTTATAATTTTTTGTAATCACAATCCAAATTAAACAATTTCATTAAAGTAAAACTAAACATTATATGGAAACTATAAATTTAAATGAGTGATACATCTCAAATTTAATTTAGAAACAAACAAATCATTAATAATGTTAATCATTAGTATACTCATAATACATTTTATAAATCAAACAACAACAACCACAACATTATATAGAAAACATAATATACATGAGCGATATTGATACGTAAATTGTTCTAGATATTCCATTGGAGTAGTTTGTCACAACAGATATGATAAATAAAATTGAAATATACACTATGAAGGTTAAATTCCTTATATTCCATAATCTTTAGTTACTGATTTCATCTTATGCATGAAATAGATAAATGCATAAAATATAAAAGAGGGAAATACAATCACAAACCATCCACAAAATAACACAAATATTTTCTATGGGAAACCCTTACGAGAAAAAACCCAACTAGAAGGTGAGGTTTCTCTAATATCTTTTCTCTAGTATGGAAATAATGCAAGTACAAAGGAGAAGGCACTCTCTATGGAGTTACCTAAGACCTGCAGCCTATTAGGCTGCTACAAAACATTAACCCCCTCTAGTATGCTCTCTAATTTCCCACTCCCAATTTTTCTTCTCCACTATGGTACAAAATACAATGACATAGAATGGAACCCCTTCTCCTCCTAGTGGCCTGGTATTTAACATATCCTTATGGCCATCTAGGGCTAGGGTATTGACTTCCTAAACCCTCAATTAGTGATCAGATTTGGACCTTCTAGAGTGTTCTGTAAAATCCACTATGTGGATAGCCCCACATGTTTAAGTAATGGGGGCTGACGTAACATCCACTCACACCATGGTGATCAATATGGTAGGTCAACTTGCGACAGGTACAACTTTCACATATGAACTTCGATTAAGGTGATTCTTGCACCATTGGAAAAGTATCAGTGTGTTGAATATAGAATATTTCTCTACAATAAGGTTTGTAACATAAACAAAATTCATTTTATTCCTTAAAATGGCTCTGGAAGATTTCAGATGGTTCTTTTTGGACCCAAATCTCCAAATTTGGACCAACTGCCAAAATGGCCCTCCAAGATTATTCCTACATTTTTCCACCCAGAAGTACTGAGATAGATGAAAAATCATATAATGATCCAATATGGATCATACCTCCCCATTTAGGGAGGCATTTGGTCCCAAAAATATTTATTGAATGAGGTGAGGAATGTTTTCCTCTACCTTCTCCATGGAGTACCACTTTGGTTTTCCTAGAAGTTGTCTTTTCAACCCAATCTACCAAAGGTCATGCTGCCCATATCTTGTAGTTATGGACCTCTTCTGCAAAAATGTGTTATCTACCAAATATGCCTGAGCATCTGGTGCTAAGTCCTCTATGGAAGGTAGGACTTTCTCCTCCAACTGATCCAACGTGGAAGGCTCATAGAGTTTGAGATTCTGCACATTCACTATTGAGTAAATGTAGATGTATCGGGGTCGGCTAAGTCTATAGGCGTTATCTCCCACCTTTTCCAATATTTCAAAAGGACCATACTGTGGAGCCTTAATCTTCTTACCAGGACCCTCTAGTGTTTCCTTATTCAGTTGTGACCATACTTCATCTCCCACTCTAAATGTTCTCTCTGTTATGTATTGGTCATGTCCAACCTTGTAATTTTCCTATGACTTTTTCATTGTCTCCTATACTTACAAATGGATCTCCCTGATCTTCTCAACAATTTGTTTTTATTTTAATGCATCTCCTGTGAGGTCCTCCCTCACTCCTCCTTGCTACCCATATACAACATCGACTAAGGGTGAAGGTGAAAAATACCCAAAGCAAGTTTCAAAAGGTGACTTACCAGTAGAAGTGTGGAATAATATGTTATAAGAATGTTTTATGTAGATCATGTTTTCATCCTAGGTTTTTGAATGCTTTTAATTGTAACCCCTCAAAAGATGCACCAAATTCATGTTGACTACTTCTTTCTACTCATATTTTTGTGGACAGAATGTTGTATACCTCTTGAGCTTAGTGTCCATCTTCGCCCACAATGTAGTTTAGAAGGCACTGAGAAATATGGTGTCCATGTCTGAGATGATGCTCCTTGGTATCCCAAAGTGCACCTAGACCTATTCAAAGAACAAGTTTGTTTCTTCTTATCCATTGATGATATTTTTGCAAGGCATGAGAATGCACATTTTTTTGAACCTATCAACTACCACAAATAAATAGTCATGTCCCTTCCGCATGGTTAGTAAACCACCCACCAAATCCATGGAAATGCTTTCCCAAGGTCTAGTGGGTATCAGTAAGGGATGGTATAGACCTTGCTTCTTATTACCATGCTTGCAGGTACAACAAAGTATACATCCTCTATTATATTGTGCTACATCTTCTTTCATTTTAGGCCAGTACACATACCTCTATAAGTTGGCAATTGTCTTCCCAAAACCAAAATGTCTTGCAACCTTGGAGGTGTGTACCTCTCTGATAAGCTACAATCGTTCACCTTTATGAACACAAAGCTTGTCGATCTTGTAGAGTAGACCATTCTGGAAATGATAGTCAACCTTGATGTCACCTTATTCTATATAAATTTCACCCCATAGCTATTGAAACATTTTTGAATATATTACACACTTACACATTCACTTAGTAATTCATTTTCTATATTTTAGGGATTTCTAGTCATCGAAAGGGTATCCTACTTTTTAGGATATTTCCTAAAAAGTAGGGAACTTCCTAAAAGGTAGGACACATTATCACTTCAATTAGGAATTCATTTCAGCCACAATTGATCTCATTTGACTAGTGGAAGACCACTCATGCATCCATTTCATAGATTTTAGGGCATGAGGGTGCACTTCCTTTACATGAATCCATCATTCTTGGTCTCCACACTTGTCACTTAGTTAAACTATTTCCTCTTAAACAGTTAACTGAAACTAGCTAGTAGTTGACTCTCATTACAGTGGGTTAGTGTCCATATCTCCTTTAGATCACTCCTATGGAGCATGGTGCATGTACTCCCTACTATTGGTGCATTGGTTCTATTTGACTACTTGTATGTGTGTATTAATTATTATTCATGTGCAATAATACAATTCATTCTTTCTCTCAATATTGTCTATTTTTCTCTTTTCTCTCTCGTAATATTTATGTGATTTTTCTACTAACTAGATTCTCTGTGACAAGTTTCCATGAAAATCAACATGGCATTAGAGTTTTTTTCTAGGAGAAACCACATAGGAACTTTATTTGCGGGTTCAAGAGGAAGATACAATCGGATAGAATGGATTTTTCACCGAAAATTATTCTTATGCCACACAATTATTTGAAGTGGAAACCAAAGATTCTACTTCTTCTTAGAATAAGAGGCTTATATGAAATAACCATGGAAATAGAAAAATAGCCTAATTCCTTCAATCAGAAAAAAAAATTTCTCAATAGAAAAGACATGGCTCTCGGACTTATTTGCATGTCTATTTCTCCTTAACTATAGTATCATGTAGAGGAGGAATCACTCTAAACTTCAGAAGAACTATAGACCATATTAGAGGTTAGATTCGAGAATATGGAAGATTGTGGAGATTTCATGTAGAAGGTTGACAGGATAGAGCCAGAAAAAAAAACACCGGAAGATCAAGTCTCCCAGTTTGAAGACCCTTCTATATAGGTATCTGCATAACGTTTTTTTCCATTCATTCGATATGATGTCTACTCCATTTCATATATGTTTTTTGGGTCACGTGCAAAATATATCATGCATGAATTTTTAGGAGTTGCATGTAGACAATTTTACATGTGCCATGCATGTATCCCATGAGCCACATGCAAAGACTACCATGCATGCATCTCAGGAGCCACATACAAAGACTTTTGCATGCACATCACATGCATTTCAAAAGACAAAAATGGGTGGCACACTTCATATTAAATTATGACACTTTCTAAGATGAATTTGTAGAAAAAAATTGGATATTTGAATTCCTCTCGGAAAAATACCCATTTTCAAATTTTTTTTTTGTCCAAAACGGAGTTTGAGAAGTGAAGTTATGAGCATTTAAAAATCAACACTTTTCAGGGTTTTTCTGGAACGACTGTGCAATTTGCAATTTTTTTTCCAAACTTCACATGGTATGGGATTTGGATATTCTTCTCTACATTAAGAGAAAGTGGATATATGTAGACATCTCACTGGTGCATCTACTTCATCAGATTGATACAGACATCTACATCTTCAATAAAATATTCACTGAGCATAAACTTGCACATTTGCAAGGTCTCCTTGGAGTGAAGGACACAATTGCTTAGAAATTTCCTTCCTTCCTTCTTCTTTTTTGATGCATTGTACTTTGGGGGGGGGTCCCTCTTTCCTCACTTTTTCATTATATGCATTGTAAAACAAGTACACACTTACACACTCACCTAGTAAGTCATTTTCTATATTTTAGGGTTTTTAGTCATCAAGAGGGTCTCATGTTTTTTAGGATATTTCCTAAAAATTAGGGTGCTTCCTAAAAGGTAGGGTGCATTGTCACTTCAGTTTGGATTTCAGTTGAGCCATATTTGATCTTAGTTGACTAGTGGAAGACCACTCATGCATCCATTTCCTAGATTTTAGGACATGATGACACACTTCCTTTGGATGAATGCATCATTCTTGGTCTCCACACTTGTCACTCAGTTAATTTGTTTCCTATGAAACAGTTAACTGAGACTAGCTAGCAGTTGACTCTCGTTACAGTGAGTCAGTGTCTAGATCTCCTTTGGATAACTCCTATGGCACATGGCGCATGTACTCCATGATATTGGCTCATTTATTATATTGGACTACTTATATGTGTGTATTACTCATTATTCATGTGCAATACTACAATTCATTTTTTCTCTCAAGCTTATCTCTCTTTCTCTTTTCTCTCTTGTAAGGTTTATGTGATTTGTCTACTAACTAGATTCTCTACGACAAGTTTCCATGAAACTCAACAAATACCTCCTTGAATTCCTCATCTTCTATGTATGCCTCTATGTATGAATCATGGGTAAAATTCTCCATGTGCATCAGAGTTCCCAAAGTTCCAATCTTGGATGTGGGTGGTCGTAAAAGCATGTATGCCAACTTGTTTGTAATACCATTCTTATAATTTATCACCAAATGAAATTGTTGTAAGAAACCAATCCATTTGTATTGTCTAGTTTGTTGTAACTTACTCTAGGCTTGAAAATACTGGAGAAACTGGTGATCCGTGTGGATGATTCTCTCCTTTCCCACTAGGTAGTGCTTCCACGTTTTGACAGCTTGTACCAAGGCATAGAGTTCCTTGTCATAGGTAGGGCAGTTGAGGATTTCCCCATGAAATACTTCAGAATCATAGAAAAAATGCCTTCATCCCTGCATCATGATTTCTCCCATGACATACCCACTTGCATCTATATCCACTTTGAAGGGATTTTGCAAGTTCTGCAGTGCGAGCACTAGTTTATTCTTCCCCCACAATAAACTCTTACGACCCACTGTTACTGCATGGAGTGGTGCAATTAATGCTAAAATTGAAGCTATAAACTTCTGAAGTATTGTGCTTCTCTATGAAAGATCCTAACTTATGCATAATTTGTAGGAACTATCCATTCATGATGGCCTCCATCTTGGTGGGATCTATCTTGAGCTCGCCTCCACAGATCACATACTCCAGATACACCAAATAATTTTGAGAAAACTCACATTTCTTGAGATTGACTAGAAGTTGGTGCTTCTTTATGGTCTTTAACACTTGCATAAGATGTGAGATGTGGTCCTCCCAGGCAACACTATAAACTAGTATATCATCCAAATAGACAATAACAAATGAATATAGATAAGGGTGAAAACAACATTAATTAGTCTCATAAATGTATTTGGTGTCTTGCATAAACCAAATGGCATAACCAACCACTCATACAAAACTTTCCTTGTCTTGAAGGTAGTCTTCTAGATATCTTCTACGTCTTTGACTTGTACCTGGTGATATCCTGATTTCAATTCTATCTTAGTGAAGTACTTGACATGTTGCAACTGGTCCAATAGATCATTGATCCTGGGAAGAGGGTATTGATTCTTTAATGTAATCTTGTTCAATTCCCTGTAATCAATACACATTGTCCAAGTCCAATCCTTCTTGGGAACAATTATCATGGGTGACCCACAAGGTGAGGTACTTGGTTGAATCACACCCTGCTCCAACAAATGTTGCAATTGATTATTTACTTTGTTTTCTTCCAGAATGAACTATCTATATAGCCCAATATTTAACAAGGGGGAGTATAGAAATAATTGTATTTTGTGCTCCACTTCCCTCTTAGGTGGCATCCATTTAGGCTCCTAGAGCACTCCCCTCTATTCCTTTAGAAACTCCTCCAATTCATTTTTATGCTCCTTAGTACACCCTTACAGGGATTTCTTTACTTTTAATGACTCTTCACAAGACTAATTTTTCCTTGGGAAAAGGAAAACATATTTCTTGCTAGAAGTAAAACATATTTCTTGCTAGAAGTGATCCAATTTGGACCTTCTAAAGTGTTCTATAAAAACCACTACGTGGCTATGTTACAAAAAAAAATTCCTCACTCCATGCAACTTGATTGAATGGCCTTCCTTGCCATCTACATACTTGAAGTCCCCTTTTTATTCTTTCGAGAGCCAAAAATGCACATTTTTACACATATACACGCCCTATCAGTTATACAACAAGCGTATATGCATGTTGCTCCACTACAACCCGCATACATCGGGTTTGGTGCTCAAAAATTAAAAATTATGTCAGGCTTCCATGCCATGTCATGAGATCCATTATCCTTTACCTTCCATATACTGGAAACACTTCGACTTGGCCCTTCAATTCCATTTGAAGGCTATAAATTGAGCCATATCCAAGCCTTGAAGAAAATTTCAATAATTCATCTTTGAGAGCAAAGATACTCTGGAGAAATTTCACTTCATATTGAGTTTGCATCCCTTTGTCCTTGAAAGTGTGAACTTCTTGTGTTCAACCCCCAAACTCTTCCTTCTTTGTGATGGAGAACCTCATTGACTCCTATATATGAGCTTGCATTTGTGGAGTATTGAAGTGGTGGAGGCCTAGATGGAGGGACTTAGTTTCTCGGTTCCTACATGTGTCATTACAGAAGTTTGTCACCTATGTACTTCTACTGATTATTTTAATAGAAATACTCATTTCTCATCCAATTGATATCTTGCAAATACTTGAATTACTATTCCATGGGAATATTTGTCATTTATGTTAATGGATTATGCTAATTTATATGCTGACATTATATATTATCACCATATACTTGCATATATTGGTTGTTGTGGATAAGTTTCAAGTATAAACTTTTGGGTCATGTGCTCAATGGTGGTCTTCTTCGAACGTCTAGACGAGGTAGGCTCTTAGCCTTGTCTTGTTAGCATTTCATTTATATAACGTACTTGGAATTAGAGTTGATTTTTGGGTGTCGTTCTGTCTATTGTGGTTTACCCCTAGCCATATAGATATTTTCCTCGTAATTGAATTGGTGACCATAATGGGGATATCTTCTTTTTGGGGGTTTTGAGTGTTTTTCTACTTGATTTTCTCTCTATTTTCCTGATTTTCCTTGTTGCTTGTTGCTTGACAGCCTGCTTTTTGCCTTGCATCTAAGTTTCTTGTCTTAAACCTTTCCCTAGCTATGTTTTGCTTGGTATACATGTTTTTTCCCTTGACAGACGTGTACATACATGAGTTGTATTCCTTTAGGGAGCGTATATATGCGCTTGTTTCTCAAACAATCACGTACATCATATCTTAAGTCTAGTTGGTTGAGCTTGGTGTTTGTTGGGTGATTTTTGTTGGTTGTTGAGTCTTATTGGGTCCCTATTCTAACTGTTAAGTGTCTACAGAGTGATAGGAATCCTTTGTATTGTTGAATTTTTGGGCGAACTTCGTTCTTGTCATCTTTGTCATTGGTTTTCCTTGCTTATTGGTCTGAGTATTTGCTTCTAGGTTTCCTACTTGGATTGTCTCTTTTTTATTGCAGTAGGGTCTGCTTGTGAGGTTGTTATTCAGTCCTTAAATTTTCTTTTCTTTATATCAAAAATACAAAAATATTTTTTTATTTGCATTATAATTCTAGAATTTTCACTTTTGATTACTTTGCATTGATTTTGACACATTTGGAAAGATTTCACTTCATTGAAATTGTAGAGATTGCATTTGAAAAATTGCATTTAGAAGCATACCATCTCTTTGTAATTCAAGAATAGTACTTAGCAGTGTTTTTAATTTGCTTCTTTTATATGTTGATTCTTAATACCATCAGTTTCATGAACGCACCTCTTGAGTAAGCATAAACCATTAAAATTAATGTTGATTAATAAAATTGATTAGCAATGATTTTATTTTTTAGGGTACATAAACAAGTATAGGACATAGGGCCTTGGAATAGCATTTTGTGAGTAAAATTCTCCAAGGTTATTAAACTAGACATATTTGTCTAACGAGGGAGTGGTGAAACCCACTGTGTAATCGGTGACATCAGGAGGCTCTGCTCACACTGGAGTTAAGCACAAGATCGTGCGAAGTTGGTTGCAGAGATAGACCTATAAGTTGGTTGCATTTAGTTACATTCCTAGCATCAAAGATATTTCTGGGGTTCTATTCATATCTGGGGGTCTTGCTAGTACCTTTATCTCCGTGAGAGGTGGTGCTTTCGATATTTCATGCTTTGTTACCCTTTCCATATAGTGGTCTGGACTTGCGACTCCTCACCTACGCATTGGTTATATCATGGTGACTCTAATTTCTTGACATAGGTAGCCACATAGGTTACTTGCAGGGGTTATCTATAGGTACCCTGAGTCAGATAAGGGTTGGACAACACACAACCTTTATAGAGGATTAGCTCTTAGAGGGGATCCAACCGAATGTGTTGTTAAGCCTATGAGGGCCCTTATAACGGATTCTAATACCTCCAATCTATTGAAGGGAGTCTCTATCCCCTCTTGGGAGAGACATACCTACTCTAGTGCGGGAGGCCCCTTTTCAACCATTATATCATGTTTGTGTGAATTGGCATTTTTGCTTTATTTTGGTGTTCTCTCTGATTATTAGTTGGCCTTAGGATTTTGTTGTATATATTGAGTTTTGATTCATTATGGAGCAAGACCAGCCTACTCCTCGGTCTCTTTTTTTGTTGAAGCTACCATCGCATCTTGATCCTTTACCGAAGTCACCTTCTAAAAGGCATATATTTAATAAATGTGGTACACATATCTCCACCTCCCAGACTCGTGATCATCTAGTTATGAGTACTGAGTCAGACATGAACATTTCGGGGAGTCCTTTGAATCCTTTCTCTTCTGTGATTAGTTGGATCCTCTCGACTCCTTCATCCTCGATGGTATGGGTGACGAAGGTTCCCTCATCTAGTGCTACCAAACCCGTGAGTTCTACTCGACCCACAGGAATGGACCCTTTCAGATATATTTTTGGTATGTCAAGTCATGATTCTCAGTCAATACCTTTAGCCTCTAATCCATTTTCTTTTGGTATGCCCAACATGACATCACAACTCTCATCCTCCATTTCAAAATCTAATGTGAATCATAGTTTTTTGTTTGGGAGCATGATGCCTCCTTATGTTCCTTTCTTGTTTGATGGAGGTCATATTCCCCAAGCGAATCCTAAAGTTGAAATTCTCCTTCCTCCATGCCTAATCCTAGCTTCAATGCTTCGGGATGTAGTGCTCAAATGGACGGACATTTCACTTCCTATATTCCATCCTTCAGCCCCTCTTCCTCCACACTGATTCTGATGAACGCATTAATTATGGTGAATCCCCCTCTGTCCTATGGTGTTCCATCTGGAGGGAGTTAGTTTCACAGTATGGGAAACCCCCAGCACAAATTTCCTTCATCTTGAGGAAACGTATATAATCTTTATCACGCCTCTTCCGCGAGTATGGTTCCCTTACAACCTTTCATGAATCATTTTGGAGGAGGATATTATCTTACCAGATAGGGCCATGGTATATACTGAAACCCTATAGGGTCTCCAGTCCCTTAGCCCCAATATTTCCCAGGAGCATGGGCTTAGATGCCACAACCCCGACTCCCTTTTATGGCCACACTTAATCTGCAAGATTTGTGTAAATTAATGAATGACCCTATGCACCATGATCCATCATGGCTCCCCGTCCCCACCAAGCTTCCTTCGGACATTCCAAAGTTCGAGGGAAAGAATGGTGAGGATTCAGGTGTTCATGTGACTACTTTTCATCTATGGTGCTCATCTAAATCCCTAAAGGAAAATTCTATTCATTTGAGTCTATTTCAACACACCCTCATGGGGGTCGTCATGAAATGGTACATTGAGCTACCTGGGGGAACATATGGAACTTTCAATCAGATGGTATTGGTTTTTCTCAACTACTTCCAATTGTCGGTTCTTTATGATGTCGACATAGAAATTTTGTTGACCTTTCACCAAGATAAAGTCACACATATCTTGGACCATATCCAAGAGTGTCATAGTTGTAAGAGGTTGATTAAAGCCTACATTCCTCCGTAGTTTTGTTGGAATGGTTCCTTAAGTATTTATTGCCTTGCATTTCGAAGGATTTCTCTACATTCAGAGTAACATCTAAGGAGGAAGCCATTTTCAAATCCCATCAATTGGATCTCATATATGCTCAATATGGGATGCTTTATGAAATTCTCCCCAACGCACTATGGTCAAACTACGATCCTAGACAAAATCATGAGCCTCATGTCGATGGAATCATAGGCTCTGAAAATTATAAGAATACAAACTTGGTGATGAACTAGTTGAAATATTTGTCTCTAATCCATCCTATAGCAGGACAAGTTTCAACTTCGTTGATCCGTAGGATCTTTTAATGACTATGGTTGAGTTTTAATTTTGCATGTGTTAATTAACCATTTGAGAAACTTAATGAAAGAATGAGGAAAGAAGAGGAATTATGAAAACCATATACACATTTGTAGATCTGAAATTAAATAATAGACAACAAACCAAAACACGAGAATTGATAACGGAGTTCGGCACAACTTTTGCCTACGTCTCCGGGCCTTTGTCTCTATGGGGGAGGCTTCTTTATTTCTGTTCAAAAGCTCAAAAGTACATTGCAACAGTGCCAATTGGCTACAATACTGATATGTTCATGTTCTTCCAGATCTCTAGAACCCTACAAAGAAAATGGCACGCAAAACAGACGTCCGGAGCTCCCAGAAATGGCCCGCAAGCGTCTTCTCCTCAATAGCTTCCCTGCATAAAAATGGATTTGGCTTGGCTTCCCTTCAGCATAAATTTGATTTTTCTATCCTTGAATATCCTTCATGGCCTCAATGAGGCCTGTTTTATATATATCTGAAGTTGGTTATCCATCTCCAACTTCCTCCCAAAATTTGGGCTCCAAAAATGCCCAATATCTCCCAAAAATGGAGAAAATCAATTAAAAACAGGCATATAATCATTAAAAATCCCAAAACATAACAAAAAACCCATTTTAGTTTTAAAAATAGGGCGCAGCCCCTTTGGCGCATGCTCCTGGTCATATGGGAGGCGGCCATGTGGTCGGGCGCTCCATTGGCTCTACGTTGGCCCCCTGTCTGCTGGCTCCTGGTCTTCGGTGGTGGTTCATAGGACCGGAGCTCGGGCTAAAAACTAACCTCCCGCGCCCATATCTGGTGGATAGGCCCCAGTCTTGTGGGATCCACCTGGGATCTGAGGGCTAGTCCCTATCCCCAACTGTCCCACGCTCCCGTGTCGGTAAGCCCCCGCTCTGTGGTCGTGTGGTATGCCAATGTCGAGGGCTGGGGCTAAGCCCCGACCCTTTCCCCCACCGAATGGAAAACCAATTAAATTCAAATAAAACTTTTAACATATGACTGTTAATAACCACATGTGGAGCGGGCGGTTAGCCCGGTCCTGCCAGTCCGTTGCCCAGAGGATAGGTCGGGGGTTCGACCCCAGTGAACCCATATAAATTTTGCATAAACCATCAACCAACCACAGGGTGCCATGTGGCAGCCCATGACTGGGCCACGTGGCACCTCAATACCCAATCACAAAGTGCCAAGTGTCAATTTTCAAGTGGTCCACGTACCCTGTCCAGTCACTTCCCTGTCAGTTGTTGACGTCATCCCGTGCCACGTGTCACCCTTACAGTGGTGACACGTGTCACCCATGGATTGGTCCAACTGTTTGTCGTACATGTGCTCTGTCACCTACCACGTTTCACCTCCAGGGCTTTCCACGTCAACTGTATGGTTGTACGACCTGTACAGTCAACATGCCATGTGGGACTGTACGGTCATCCCCTTTTTTTGCATGTTTGCCCTTTCGGATAGAACGTGATATCTTGTGCATACGGAGCCCGTTTGATGAAGTAAATATATGGTCGAAATCAGGAAGATGAGACAGACACAATGGCACTGGTTTCGTTGGATTTTGAGCACTTTCATTTTTGAGCATTTTTAATCCCTATCAGGCTTCTGGATCCGATTCCGGATCACACCTCCCCAGAAAAAGACCTTTTGGTCCCCAAAAGGTTACTGACTAGTCAACAAGCTTGGGATAGGCCACCCAACTTGTCTGCTGTCTCTGAACTCTATCTTGTGCACATGTCTCATCAAGATCAACTGTAACACAATCATGACAACTGACAGTAAATTGTTAGCCATTTGAACCCTGTTACATCTTACTGACGCCACTATCATCCATGTAGAAAACATTACTAATGATAGTATCAAGAAGACGACTGCAAATGAGTTGATATACTTGAAATATTTGCACGACATGAGCTTATCTTGAAGCAAGTTATGATTGATTTTCCATTCAACAATCATTTCTTGTTCTTGCTTAAGATCAATTACTTCATTTGAAACAATTATTGGTTTGTTGCTTGCTTGCACTGCCTTCTTTAATTGTTCCATTGTTTGAAGTGTTTTATTTGCTTTAACATGATGAGCATGAACCACATAATATTGACTTGCTTTAGTGAATTGATATTGATTCTTTGTCCTGTAGAAGATTGCCTTACGATCATATAAATATGGACTACCTAAGACCATTCCACATTCTCTTAACGAAACTACATCACATGTTACTTTGTCCACATACTTAGATGAAATTGAAAATTTGATTGTGCACTGCTTTGTTATGTGCATTTGATGATGATTGTTATCCATTTAAGTGTGTAAGGCTTATGATAAGTTTGTGTTTTTAATCCCAATTGCTTAACCAATTCTTCTGAGATTAGATTAGATTGAGATCCACTGTCGATTAATGTGTCTATCTTAGTGTGTCACATGATTACCCTTATATGAAACAACTTTCTTCTACAATCAATGTCTTCACCAA
>ML779631.1:595907-619776 GCA_009831015.1 Picea engelmannii | reverse complement strand
TTGTAAAGGGATGTCTAACATTAATGCCATTTTTTGAAATCCATCGGTGTATTCTTGCACTGTTTGTCCTTTTCTTAGTTTTAAAGATTGCCATTCAATTAATGATTTTTCTTTATAACCCAAAGGATAGAATTGTTTCCTAATTGCCAAAATGAAACTCTTCCATGATGGAAATACATTACCCACATGTTGTGTTCCTTTTTTCAGCTTGCTTTGCCACCAGATAAGAGTTGTACCTACAAGTCTCAAAGATGCCAACTTGATTTGTGTGGCCTCATCTTTGATCTGTTGCACACTGCAGTATACCTCCATCTGCCTGATCTAATTGTCAAGTTTTTTTGCATTTACTTCACCATCATATATGGGCAACTCAAATTTAACATCAAGTTTTAACAATGGCATTTCATTCTTATTCTTATGAACATTTTTCTTTCCATTAGATTTAGAACTTGAACTTGAAGAAGAAGGAGAAGAAGGAGGTGTTGATGGAGGTGAAGGAGGAATCTAAGGATGGTCCTCTTCCTCTTCACTTTTTCCCTTTGAAGATTCACCCAAAACTGGTTTCTTTCGTTCCAAGTAATCTTCGTACAAAACTTTCACCATCTCCGACATAGCAAGGAATGTTTTCCGGAACTCTTTCTCTTCTTGAGAAATCCCTTCTTCCGATGCCATATTCTCGCTGTGAGAAGATATCTTTCTCAATCCAATTAATGGATTCTCCGCAGCAAGCTCACCTTCACCACGCTGTAGCTTTTCCCTGGTTAACATGCAAAACTCAATTCCAAACGTCAACTAGCTCTGATACCACTTGATCCGTAGGATCTTTTAATGACTATGGTTGAGTTTTAATTTTGCAAGTGTTAATTAACCATTTGAGAAACTTAATGAAAGAATGAGGAAAGAAGAGGAATTATGACAGCCATATACACATTTTCAGATCTGAAATGAAATAATAGACAGCAAACCAAAACACGAGAATTGATAACGGAGTTCGGCACAACTTTTGCCTACGTCTCCGGGCCTTTGTCTCTGTGGGGGAGGCTTCTTTATTTCTGTTCAAAAGCTCAAAAGTACATCGCAGCAGTTCCAATTGGATACAATATTGATCTGGTCATGTTCTTCTAGATCTCCAGAACCTTGCAAAGAAAACAACATGCAAAACGGACGTCCGGAGCTCCCAGAAATGGCCTGCAAGCGTCTGCTCCTTAATAGCTTCCCTGCATAAAAATGGCTTTGGCTTGGCTTCCCTTCAGCATAACTCTACTTTTTCTGTCCTCGACTCTCCTTCATGGCCTCAATCAGGCCTGGTTTATATAGATCTGAATTTGGTTATCCATCTCCAACTTCCTCCCAAAATTTGGGCTCCAAAAATGCCCAATATCTCCCAAAAATGGAGAAAATCAATTAAAAACAGGCATATAATCATTAAAAATCCCAAAACATAACAAAAAATCCATTTTATTTTTAAAAATAGGGTGAAACCCCTTTGGCGCATGCTCCTGGTCATATGGGAGGCATCCATGTGGTCAGGCACTCCACTGGCTCTGCGTTGCCCCCCTGTTTGTTGGCTCCTGGTCATCGGTGGTGGTTCATAGGACCAGATCTCGGGATAACAACTAACCTCCCACGCCCATATATAGTGGATAGGCCCCAGTCTTGTGGGATCCACCTGGGATTCGAGGGCTAGTCCCTATCCCCAACTGTCCTGCGCTCCCATGTCGGTAAGCCCCTGCTCTGTGGTCATGTGGTATGTCAATGCCGAGGGCTGGGGCTAAGCCCTGACCCTTTCCCCCGCTGAATGTCAAACCAATTAAATTCAAATAAAACTTTTAACATATGACTGTTAAGAACCACATGTGGAGCGGACGGTTAGCCTGGTCCTGCCAGTCCATTGCCCGGAGGATAGGTAGGGAGTTCGACCCCGGTGAACCCATATAAATTTTGCATAAACCATCAACCAACCACAGGGTGCCACGTGGCAGCCCATGATTGGGCCACGTGGCACCTCAACACCCAATCACAAAGTGAAAAGTGTCAATTTCCAAATGGTCCACGTCACCTGCCACGTACCCTGTCCAGTCACTGCCCTGTCAGCTGCTGACGTCATCCCGTGCCACATGTCACCCTTACAATGGTGACACATGTCACCCATGGATTGGTCCAACTATCTGTCGTACATGTGCTCCATCACCTACCATGTGTCACCTCCAGGGGTTTCCACGTTATCTGTATGGTCGTACGGCCTGTACAGTCATCATGCGATGTGGCACTGTATGGAATGTACAGACTGTACAGTCATCCCCTTTTTTTGCCTATTTTCCTTTTCGGACAGAACGCAATATCTTGCGCATACAGAGCTTGTTTAACGAAGTAAATATATGGACGGAATCAGGAAGATGAGATAGATGCAATGGTGTTGGTTTCGTCAAATTCCGAGCACTTTCATTTTTGATCATTTTTAAGCCCTGTCAGGCTTCTGGATCCGATTCCGGATCATTCGTCCACCACCACCCCCTAGTCGGGGAATGTGCACTCTGTACAGTTGTCGTCTAACTTGAATGGTAACCAGCAACTAGGAGGGACTAAGAAGAAAGGATGAGGTAATACTCATAAGGGTGTGAAAAATAATAATAAATCCAAGGACGATACTAATAATGATAGATCAAATAATAATGTTGGTGAGGGAAAGAAAGAGAAGCAGAAGGTGAAGTTTCCTTGTAAACTTTGTAAAGATGATCACCTTACCCACCTATGCCCCAAAATCGAGAAATCCTCAAGGCTCTTATCGAAGACGCCTATTGTTTTGACAAACCCATTTTGTCATAATCATCATATGGCCTAGAGGACCTCCAACACCAAAAATGCATCTAACGGGAGTCAAAACCCCTCGACACATGAAGGTGGTCATCTATGTGTCAATATGGTCAAGTCTCAGATTGATGTACCACTCTATCTCGTGATTACGGTTCTTCACAGATTGTTATAGGTCTAGAGTCTCCTCCTTCTTTGGAAACACCCTTGCAGATCGAAAAGCCAGAACCTCCACCTCATCTTCCAAAAGGAGTACTAAAGCACTCTTCCCACAATCCTAATTTTAGAGCTGCCTAGAACTATCGATTGTCGAAGATCTGTACCAAACCCCTTATGTGATGTCATATTTGGAGGTGCTCCAGATGTGTCCTTCATAGAGGAATGCCTTGGTATATACGTTACGATATCTAGACCCATGTGGCTTGAAGGATATCAAGTTTTATGTGATGGATGTTAAGCCTCACTTACCTTATCACGTGGAATTTCAAATCCATGTGGAGTACAAGAAAATTACCATCAAACATACTGTAATCGATGAAGGTGTTGCAACATGCGTGATGTCCCTAACCTGTTGGAAATCCATTGGCTCTCTGACCCTCTCTCAATCCATCACTATGTTGACTGCATTTGATGGGCATTCGTTTTGACCCCACATAATCTTCCCTGCTTTTTCGATCCAATTAGGTGGGAAGACTGTGGAAGTTGAAGTTGATGTGGTTGATGCGCCTCTCGAATAGAATTAAATACTAGGGTGTAAGTGGACTTATTCTATGATAGTCGTCACATCGTTTGTTTTCTTCACTTTATGTTTTCCTCATGAAGGAAATATAGTGACGATTGATCAATTTTCATTTGCGCACTCTAGTCCTAGTGCATCGGTTGGACCTTCGATCCCTATGATTGATAATTCTCAGTAGGAAACTGAGGATGTTGGTGTCAGAATGTATTCCTCTTTGATGGGTAGCTTTGATTTCATGGCACCAATTCACCATATTCATGCCATTTCCAGTGATTCTTCGTCGTTGATGAGGTCCGTTACTTTCCGTACTTTGTGTTTCAATGACCCTTGGACCCTACCCTCCCTAACTATGTCATACGATGTCACACATTGGGATGGCGATGCCATTGTATCAGAAGTAGTTGTGTATCATTATATTCTTGATGTTATTGCTAACCTGGATCCTTCCTCCTTGTGGAAGGATGAAGTGGATCCTGTTTTAGAGCCCGTATGGGCTGCTCAATCATCTTGTTCACATGATTGCCTCAAAGATACTTTACCTTTGGATGAAGTCATCTTAGATGCCACATCTACTCCTTATAGGCCTTGGGATGATATGCATCATCGATCTTATTTTCTCCCATATCTTGTTAAGATCGAATGACTTTAGATCTACCTTGAGTGATATGGTCAGTGACGTTGTGGTTCCATTAGATACGCATGGTATTTATGCCAAAGGAAACATGGCAAACATTTCTCCTACTGTCACGATCAACATCTCTTGTATCCATAGTAAAATTGAGAACACATATATCGGTGTAGATCTTTCACCTGAAGAAATTCAGATCTACAGTGATCTCTTCAAAGAATTCTGAGATGTATTCACTTGGTCATATGAAGAGATGTCAGGGATCGACCCCAACATTTTTGAGCATGAGATTAAAACCTATATAGATGTTAAACATGTTCAACAACGTCTTAGAGTTGTTAATCCTAGGAAGGCCCCCGCTATTAAGGCAAAAGTAGAAAAGCTACTTAATATTGGTTTCATCTACCCAGTCCCCTTGACTAAATGGGTTTCAAATCACATTCCCATAAATAAAAAGCAAGGAACCATCCACGTGTGTATGGATTTTAGAGACTTGAACAAGGCTTGTCCTAAAGATAACTTCCTTACTCCTTTCATTGACCAGATTCTTAATGAGTGTGAGGGAAGAAAAGTATTTTCCTTTATGGATGGATTTTCAGGGTATAATCAAATTCAGATCAAACCCGAGGACCAACATAAGACATATTTTATTTGTTCTTGGGGTACTTTTTCATACCGGAAAATGCCTTTCAGTATTAAAAACACCGGAGCGACCTTCCAATGTGCCATGACCTTTTCATTTCACAATATTAAGCATATTGTCGAAGCTTACTTAGATGATCTCACTCTTACAAGAGAGTAGATCACTCCACTCACCTTCGATTAGTATTTGAGAGATGTCGTTATTATCGCATTTGGTTGAACCCTCACAAGTGCATCTTCTGCATTAGGTTTGGTCATCTTTTAGAATTCATAGTGTCTAAGCATGGGATTATGGTAGATCCTATGAAGGTTGAGGAAACACTTCGATTGCCTCCCTCATGGAACATTTGAAAACTTCAAAGTTTACAAGGGAAGGCTAAATTCTTGCGTTGTTTCATAGTGAACTATGCCAATTTAACTAAAGGTTTCATGCGTCTTTTGAAGAAGGACACTCTATTTATATGGAATGAGTGAGCCTAGGAATCCTTCAATGCTCTTAAGAAAGATTTAGTATCGACGCCTCTGTTGAAACCTTTAGACTACATTAGAGACTATTTTCTTTATATCACCGCATCCGAAGGGAAGGTTGGTATGGTACTAGTTTAGGAGGACATTGTCTACTATCTCAACCAAAACCTAGTTGTTCTTGAACTTAAATACTCTCACGTAGAGAAATTGGCCTTGTCCACCGTACATGTGGTTCATAGATTACACCATTATATCTTTCTTTGAAAAACTACCATGGTTGCAGATATCAATCCATTTCAATACGTCCTCACCAGGTGTATCATAATAGGTAAATATAATAAGTGGATTGTTATTTTGCAAGAATTTAATTTCGATTTTTCTTTTGTGAAATTAAAGAAATCGCTAGTTTTTTTTTTTCCGAATCGATGTCGAACTTCCCTCGACTAGATGAGGAAATTTTTCACGACGATTCGTTCGCGAATGAACATATTTTACTTATCTCATCTTTGGACCCCTGGTATGGAGACATTTTGATCTATCTTCAAACCTTGAAGCTACCCCAACATCTATCGAGAGACGATCGACGACGTATACGTCATCAGGCTAAAATCTACCTTATTATCGGCAACACTTTGTATCATCGAGGGGTAGATAATATATTAGATCGTTTATTAATGAACAAGGAAGTTGAGGTTGTTCTAAATGACTGCCATAGTGGGGAATGTGGTGGTCATTTATTCGGGCTTGCAACAACCCAAAAGATATTGTGAGCGGGTTATTTTTGGCCATCAATTTTTAAATATTGTGCTGAAGCGGTCAAGAAGTTTCACCCTTGCCAAGTGTTCGCCCAAAAAATGTGCTCGCACCCAACCGCTCTTCACCCATTCTTCACCGTCATTCCCTTCACCGAGTGGGGGGTAGATTTTTTGTACTATAACCCAGCCTCAGTAGGGGTGCACCAACATATTATTATGGTCGTGGATTGATTTAATAAATGGGAAGAGGCCATGTCTACTATTAAATTCGATGGTAAGACTACAACATTCTTCATGTTCAACCAGATTACATCTTGGGTTGGAATCCTAAGAGAGATTGTCACTGATCATGGTAGTACTTTCATAATGAAATGATGAAATAGTTAACATCAAAATTGGGGTTTAAGAATGGTCATTCTTACACTTATTATGCCCAGGAAAATAGACAAGTAGATGCGGTGAATAAATCTCTCAAGACCATTTTGCAAAAAACTATCAGCCAGAGTAAATCTGATTGGAATCTGATCCTTTACCCTGCACTTTGGGCATACCGAACCATGATAAAAAATTCCACTGGTTTCTCTCCTTTTCAGTTAGTACATGGTGTGGAGTCGATCGTTTTGATTGAATGTGAGATCCCTTCCCTTAAGTTAGAAATTGAGCTCCTTCCTGACACATCTGATCTTGAAGAATTCCTCGTGCACCTGGAACACCTCAATGAGCAGCGTTGAGATGCCTCTACGACCATCAAAGAGAATAAATGACATGTTAAGGTTCAATACAATAAGTATGTCTATCCCCTACAGTACGCTGAGGGTGACTTGGTTCTCCTTTAGGACCAAGCCAAAGAACCATTGGGGGCAGGTAATTTCAACCCCATGTGGCACGGTCCTTATATCATGTGACGTGTCTTAGGGAAAGGATCCTATGAATTAGAATATTATGAGGGGAACATTTTGGATGAGGCCAGAAATGGGCTCTACTTGAAAATGTATTACGCTCAATCCCTCAAATTTGGGCATGACCTTTGTATACTAGTGTATCTTAGTGTATATACTTCTTTATCTTTCCCTTTGCATCACTGACTTGCTTATCAAGTTTTCCCTTGGTTGGAAGATGTCAATGGAGTTTTCATTTTACTTATGATTCACAAATGGTACCATCATCATACGCGAAACATGGCTTCCGTCGCTTAGGTCATTTACTCACCCAAGTGCCAACTAGTGTCTTCAAGTGGTGTTCATCTGAAGCCATCAAAGAATAATGTGGATAAGTATCACATTGATATAGAGATTTACGTGACGCAATTTCACATGGTGTTTGATCTTTAGAGGTTCTCCTGGATTACTAGTTATTTGTATGTAAGTTGAACGACAATTACCGTGTGTGAGATCCTACTCCACTTCAACGATTCCTATGGGTATGACTTTTGGAACGATAGTTTGATTTTCTTACTTATAATCACATCCTTAGAAGTTATAATCACGTATTTGATGCATATGATAATTATATTTTAGATTGGCATTTGTCACATAACTAAGTAAAGAAAATACATTCATACATTGTAACATATATAAGTAAAGTTGAAGACCAATTTTTTTTATATTTCATCCTTTCAAGTGCAAAAAATATGGTGTCATAGTACAAAATTGGGTTCACACCCTCAAAATACATAATTTGTCCGGTACATAGCATGACCATAGTATCTACTCCTATGGTGTTGGATGTGTATCATGATAGCACACTACGAAATTTGCAAGATGTCGGAAGAGTCGCACCCATGCATGGGGTACACCCACCACCTATCGATGCATCACCTTTAGCAGATCCTCCACTTGAACTATAGGAATCCTATGCATCAATCGAGACAATTCCCCCTGCATATTCCATAGTACTCTCTCCATGTCCCCACCTACTAGATCATCTCCTTGGCCCCTTCATCGATGTCATGGGAATCCCTCTGGCTGTCACGGACCTACATCTACGTAACAAACCAATTGTTAATACTTGATACCATGCAAAAATATTTCTATTTTTTATTTATCAAAATTGAAAAACACAATTAAAATCATTTATTACCAATATCACCATAGGTGGAACCTGGTGGCAAGGGCATGTCATGATCCCCTCTGTAGTCGATCCCTTCGTAAGGATAGTCATCAATGGCTATGACTTGTCGACACCACCAGAAAAAGAACTCATCATTGTAGGGGTTTGGTAACCTACCACCTCCTAGCCGCCTCATCACATCGATCCAATGTGACATGGTTGGATCACATAGTCTGTGTGGAGGAATATCTACTTTAGGGATCAAACTTGGAACCCTCTCAAAGAAAAAACTACAAATTATGGATACAATTCTGAAATTTCTCATTCGCCCTTTTTTTGCAATCCGTCAACTAGCTTTTCTTGTTATCCAGCAGTGAGGTACACCGGTAATAAATAATGGGTCTTAAAAAATTTACCGTATATAACATGAGTGGCCTTGATGCATGGTGCAATGAGTCCTACCCCAAAATCCATGTGAGTACAAGCACGACGATATTTAGACTCATGTCCTTAATCACCTTGATAGGGAGTTGGCTCCCTACTTTATCTGTTCTGAAACATAGTGGGTGACAATGTAATCCTCCATAGTCATACCAACCCAGCCCCTCGGGCCTTGAGATTCACTAACTCTCCCTGGTGAGACAATCTTGTTATAAAATATATATCGTCCACTTCAATCCTCAATGGTTTCTCATTGATATTGAAGGACTCCGTCTCCATATCCCAGTAGTTTAAGAATAACTCGAGTAACCTCACTTGAGCCCTCATTTTAAATCTTGTTGGGCCCTTTAATATCTTCCCACTACTGCATATATCTCCTCATGCTCCCTTTCCCTCCATTCAATAACCATCCTGCAAATGAAAGACCATTTTTTGAATTAAAACCCTTTCAAAATCTTGTTCATGGACTTGTACACAGACTACTATGATAATAGTCATGTATAGGGCTTCATATACACATGCAAGCTTCACTTTTCCCACTTATATGGGTTCATATACACGACCCAATGATATTTCACCCGCGTACACCCTAGTTTCCATATAACGCCCTCTAACACTCAAAAAATGGGGACTAAAGATGGAATTTAAACAATTGAAATTGAAGGGGATGGGATGGGAAATTATTTGGTCTAGATAGTTGTTGATTCTGTTTATCGTAGCTCCTGTAATCACCACTTGAATATCGTGGGAAAAATGGCCTAAAATTCACTATGTGGGTGAAAAAACTGAAAAGGTATGGTAAAATGTTTTGTTTTTACTATTAGTAGAAATTTTTTACCCATTTTCTATAGTTCTTTTCTATTTTTTGACCTTATGGACTAATTGTGTAGTGGAAAGACTTGGTTTTTAGTGGTTTTGACCAGGATTTGTGATCCAAGTGGATATCAGTGGCCACCCACCTTTTCCGACTGGCTCAAAACAATTTTTTGGAAATTTTGGCAATTTACTATTTTTAGCAGTTTTTAACTTTTGGGGCCATTTTGAGGGCCTAAATGAAGGTTTTTCGGGATTGAGATCCTAAATGATATCCTAATCCATGATTGATCCCTAGAAATGAATCTCCTCAATGATATCTTTCCAACGGGCTATCATACACCTAAAACGGAGATCGTATGCAAAAGTTACGACCCCGGGAAGTTAATGTACTAACTTACTCAAACGGGGGCCACATGACTTTTGGTGCTTCATCTCCTAGGGTTAGGTTTTTGGATGTCTAGGATTTTTGGCATTCTGTTTATTGTAAAAAGGACTTCATGGCTTCATTGTAATCATCTTCTTGCGAATTCGAGTAGCTATCACATCTCTTCTCAGAGATAATTTGCCACCATTCTAGCGAGTCTTTCACTCTGTATTTTTACAGTCTCTGTACATTTCTTTCATTAATAGAAATCGTGTATTATTGTATATCTGTGTTTATAGTTTCATATCTGATACATTTATGTTATATTATTGAATATCGACGATATCTCTGTGCATTTCTTTATTATATCTTCGATCTCATTTCATGCCGAAAATAATCCGAACCAATTTGTTACAGATTTCCAGCATTCTACCGCTCATCCATGACTTTGGTAGGTATATTATTCCACCGACATATAGGATAGGTTTTCACTCCATTTTTCATTCTTGCATCATCCTTATGACCATGATCCATACACCCTATGTACGAACCCATTTCTTAGTAACACATAACCTTCCCACTGCTATTAGAAGTGTCATTATTAAATGGTAGAGACTTACTAAACATGGGTGCCCTAGTTAGAACCTCTGTGTCATTCGGTGCCCACGTAGAAGTTATTCCATAAGACCGATAGTTCCTTATAGTCCCAATATGAATTTGTGTTAGAACCCCATTTTCTTACTCATAAGCATTCTGACCATTACCTATGGGACTCCCTCCGAGTCTTGGTTAAGCTCTTTTCTGACTCCCGAAAAAACGAAAATATTGTCGAGTGAACTTGTCTCTTTCACACTCCTTAAATGGTTTTGAAAGGACATCTATTTGGTATAAGTTTAACCCTTTTGAAAACCAAGTAGACTACTTACAAAAAACAAATACTCTAGTCACCATTGGATAGAAGAGTTCTCTTAGGTATTGTTTTATACTTTTTTAGGCCTATGGGACTAAATCCATGATAAAGGACATTTTTTGGAGTTAAGTTGTAATTGCATTCCATCATCTTGCTTGCACTATTGAGCCTATTGACAGTTCTCGATTTCTCATTATAAGCCTCTTACCTCCGCAATTTGCATCACTAGAAAAGCAGTTCCTTCCATATATCCTTTGCAGCTTGACACCCCATACCCTTAGAGGGAAAATTCCCCCGAGTCTCCATGCCCCGCATGCACTTCCTTGCATTAAGAATAGTTATGTTCCATTGCTTGGAACTATTTGCTTACTCGTGATATGCATTTCCTCTCTTGTATCATAGCATTTCTTTTCCTATGAAATACCAAAAAATGATGGGCGGGAAAAGAATATTGTCTCATATCGACAAAAATTGTGTCACCTTTGAACAAAGCCCAAAATTTCGAGTCCACTTTCATCCAAAGTTTTGGTTTATCATGACCTTAGGAGGATGAGCTAGTCACTTAGAGTTTACTCCTCTGACTGGTTATTCTTCCAGTCCCTATGGAGAATTTGTTGGTGCCTCCTACATCGCAAATTTTTATCAATAATCATCATTAGTCTATGATGCATGATTTATATGTGCGTCTCATGCTCTTGTTCAAAGGAAGTCTATAAGCATGTGTCATCCATTTCTCATAACTCTTGAATTTTCATGTCGGCCATACCCTCAGTGTATCTCAGAATCACATGAAGTTGTTGTGCTACGTTGTAACCTAGGCCTACTTTCATCGTGGGTAGGTATCCTTGAACCCAACAAATGACATTTCCTCATTGGTCACTGACTAGGGGGTTTCCCTTGTGTTCGACGATAATAAATCTATTCACACATTGAGATTTGTGCAGTGTCTTGGATTCCATTAGCCTTATTGGTGGTTTCCTCACCTTTATCGACAATTTTCCTTATTGGTTGTTATTCATAGGGTCTCTTTCATGCACTACTTTCATATGGTGCATGTGAGGGACACACATGGTCATTGGTTCATGAACATCCTATTCGTCTAATATCATCCTAATCATCAAGCTATTGATTTGTACCTCATGCTATATGATGAGAGATGACTTAATTCTCTCCTTTCAACAGGTCTCCTTCCATCAAATTCATCTCATCTATTTTGGAAATGAGAATACGTGCCCTATCAATTATACAATAAGCGTATACATAGGTTGCTCCACTACATCCCACGTACATTGGGTTTGGTGCTAAAAAATTAAAAATTATGTCGGGTTTCCATGCCATATCATGAGATCCATGATCCTTGACCTTCCCTATACTGAAAATGCTCTGACTCTACCCTTCAATTCCATTTGAAGGCTATAAATTGAGCCATATCCAAGCATTGAAGACAATTTTGACAATTCAACTTTTACAACAAAGATACTCTGGATAAATTTCACTTCATATTGAAACTGCATCCCTTTGTCCTTGAAAGTATGAACTTCTTGTGTTCAGCCCCCAAGCTCTTCCTTCTTTGTGATGGAGAAACTCATTGACTCCTATATATGAGTTTTCGTTTGTGGAGGATTGAAGTGGTGAAGACCCAACTGGAGGGACTTAGTTTCTTGGTTCCGATATGTGTCGTTACAGAAGTTTGTCACCTATGTACTCATGCTAATTATTTTAATAGAAATACTCTTTTATTGTCCAATTGATATCTTGCAAATATTTGAATTACTATTCCATGGGCATATTTGTCATGTATGTTAATGGATTATGCTAATTTATATGCTGAAATTATATATTATCACCATATACTTGTGTATATTGGTTGTCGAGGACAAGTTGCAGGTATAAATCTTTGGGTTGTGTGCTCAACGGTGGACTTCTTCGAACGCCCGAACGAGGTAGGATCTTATCTTTGTCTTTTTAGAATTTAATTTATATAGCATACTTGGGATTAGAGTTGATTTATGGGTGTCATTCTATCTGTTGTGGTTTACCCCTAGCCATAGATATATTTTCCTCATAACATGTTATCGCCACATGTTTAAGTAATGGGGGCTAACGTTGCATCCACTCATGCCATGGTGATCAATAAGGTAGGTCAACTTGTGAGAGGCATAACTTTCACATACAAACTTAGATTGAGGCGATTCTTGCACCATCAGAAAGGTATCAATATGTAGAATATACAATTTTTCTCCAGAGTAAGGCTTGGACCATAAAAAAGTGTTGTTTCATACCTCAAAATGGCTCCAGAATATTTCAGATAGATTTTTTTTATCCCAAATTTGGACTAGCTGCCAAAATGGCCCTGCAAGCTGATTCCTCCAATTTTTCCACCCATAAAATACTGAGATATAAATATAATATAATATATTGATCCAATATGGATCATATATACATATCAATATACATGCCAAACATACATCTCAACAAAATATGCAATAAACATGCCATATATACATCTCAAGTCAAATATAAAACAATCAATATACATGTCAATCAATAAACTACTAGATAGGTCCACCACCAGAGCTAGCTAGATGCATAAATGTCTCTATTACCAGAGGTAGAGGGTTTATCAGTACTTATGTTAGAAATAAATTACAAAAGTACACTATCAAATGTGTCTCCATCAAGATCAACCTATGCAACAGTGCTTGATGTGAACATAGTGTCCAAAGCATCAAAAGCTTATGACACATGTGGAGGAGGAGGAGGAGGATTAGTGGATGATGAAACATGTGGTGGATAAGGAAAATATTGGTATATGGTGACACAAGTGGAGGAGGAGGAGGCGGATTAGAGGATGGTGATGCACGTGGAGGGAAAGTAGGAGGACCAGTAGATGACGCATACACATGTGGAGGGGGACGAGGAGAAGGAGGATCGAATTGTTAGGAAATAAAAATATGAGAGAAAAATAATATTTCATATCATAGCAACAAAAAACATAAATAACATGAGATTTATCTTGGAAAACCCTTATGGGAAAACCATCCAACAATAGATCTATTATTTACCTTAGCTAAACAAGGCCAAGCTAGTCAATCTCATGTCCTCGACCAAGTGAGCCTTCACTTCTCTACTCTTGACACATTATAATGGAGTATCACCAACCTTTTATAGGCTTTCATTACATGTAATACACAGGATGACTACCACGGGTCACCAATACTATGTGCCTGAAACCATCAGTGTTGACCTAACAACTGTGACTCTTTCACTGAGTCAATTTTATCCTAACATTCCCCCCTTTAAACTTGACTTGGTGTTTCCAATGACCAAATCCGGCTAAACCTCCCTCAAAGTTAGGATATCCAGGAATCTTGCATGCTCCCCCCATCACCTAGGTCTACGTCTAGAATTTACCAATGAAGTTTAAAACCCGGGGTATGCGTTCCTAACCAGTTCTTACAATCATATTCCCATTTACATTCAACTCCATCAATTTTTATTTTTAATTGTTCTTATCCACTTATGTCACCATCCTTTGTCCTTGCCATTCCTCTAGATCTTGATGCTTTCTTCTTGGTATATTTGCAATTAGACAACAGATCCAACCACACCTGATATATCCATCAAATCCAAGCATCCAATCCATATATCCTTAGCACACTTTGAGCCAAATTTTCCAAGTGAGCGTTCATCATTCACCTTCAGGCCCTCTGCAGGCATGTGCACATGGCTCTCATGGCTTCACCATCCACACACAACTCGTACTCCTCTATTTTTTAAGTCTCTTGTGGCCTTCAACGTCCCCTAGGTATTTAAACCCTAGCTCTGTACTCTGGTAATCATGTATTTATTTTAATCATCGTCAACCATCGCTCTAATACCAATTGTTATTATATAAATCACAAAGCAATTAATATTAAATATAATGTGTAATATAGCGTGTGTGTGTGTGTGTAACATAGCAACAACACACATAAATCACACAAGATTTGTCTTGGAAAAACCTTATGGGAAAACCATCCAACAATAGATCTATTATTTCCCTTAGCCAAACTCAACCAAGCCAACCAATCTCTTGGCCTCAACCAAGTGAGCCTTCACCGCTCAACTCTTGACACATTACAATGGAGTATCAATAGATTTTTATAGGATTTCATTACATGTAATCAATGGGATCAATACCACGGGTCATTTATACCATGTGCCCGAAACCATTAATGTTGACCTAACAAATTTGACTCTTTCATCGAGTCAAGTTTATCCTAACATCCCCCCCTTTAAACTTGACTTGGGGTTTCCCATGACCAAATATGACCAAACCTCCCTCAAATTTAGGGTATCTAGGAATCCTACATTCACCCACCATCACCTAGGTCTACGTCTAGACTTTATTGGTGAAATTTAAAACCCGAGGTATGAATTCCCAACCAGGTCTTACATACATATTCCCATTTACATTCAACTCCATCAATTTTTATTTATTTTTAATTGTTGCTATCCAGTTATGTCACCATCCTCTCACATTGACATTCCTCCAACTCTTGGTGCTTGATTCTTGGTATATCTACAACCAAACAACATATCCAACCACACCTAACATATCCATTAGATCCAATATTCCAATCCATATATCCTTCACACACTCTAAGCCAAATTGGCCAAGTGAGCCTTCATCGCTCACCTTCAGGCCCTCTACACGCACATGGACCTGACTCCCATGGATTCACCATCCGCATGAAACTCGCCATCTACTATTTAAGTCTCATGTGACCTTAAACATCCCCTAGGGATTTAAACCCTAGATATATACTCCGACAATCATGTATTTCTTTTCATCATCGTCAACCATCGCTATGATACTAGTTGTTAGGAAATAGAAATACGAGAGAAAAAAAAATTCAAATCATAGAAAAAACACACATAAATCACACAAGATTTATATTGGAAAATCCTTATAGGAAAATCCAACCAACAATAGATCTATTATTTCTCTTGGACAAACCCAACCAAGCAAGCCAATCTCCTGGCCTCAACCAAGTGAGATTTCACCACTCAAATCTTGACACATTACAATGTAGTATCACCAAACTTTTATAGGCTTTAATTACATGTAATTTGCAGGATCAATACCATGGGTCACCACTACCATGTCCTTGAAACCATTAGTGTTGACCTAACAACTTTGACTCTTTCACCAAGTCAAGTTTATCCTAACAAAAATGTGGATGGTATAGAAACGTGTGGAGCGGAAGTTTTAAGAGGATAAATGGATGGTGAAAACACATGTGGATGAGTAGGAGGAGGAGGAGGAGCATTAGACATGGATGGTGCAGACACATGTGGAGGGGAAGGCATGGGAGGATTGATGGATGGTGCAGACACATGTGGAGGTTGAGGAGGAGGAAGAGGGGGATCATACATGGATGGTGCAGACACATGTGGAGGGGGAGGAGGAGGAGGGGGATCAGACATGGATGTTGCAGACACATGTGTAGAGGGAGCAGGAGGAGGCACATGTGGAGGGGGAGGAGGAGGAGGCACATGTGGAGGGTGAGGAGGAGGAGAATAAGAGGAATTTTTTTATCAGAAAAAAAATATATATATAAAAAATAAAAAATAAAAAAAAAATAAAAAAAAAACCATTGTCATTTGGTGTTGTTACTATCACACACAAGTGCTTGTTGCCCCTCGACCAAGTTTTGTGGAAACATTGGTCGCATTTGACCATTTTTGGGACTTCGATAGGCTGGTCGAGGATGGAGCGCCCAGGCAAAGCGGCGAAGATCACGGGATCTCGCCCTTTTTACAGGATTTTTGGGTTTTAGGAATTATGTAACGGGTATGGGATGTCGACCCATGGTGTTGTGAGTGGGAAATCCCTCTACGAACTAGCAATTAGGGTTGAAATATGCATGCAGAAAAGACCTAAAGATCTCTACTTTCTATCGTCGTCCCACACCTAATCCCCATTATTCTTAAGTAAATACATAATTAAGTGAGCATACCTTGTTACAGGCGTTTGATGTAGATCCTTCCTTGCGCTTGGTCATTCTTTGATTGCATCTCTCCTCCCAAGTCTGACCTGCATTCACACAAAACAGACAACAAACTCCGCATGCATTCGATATATAGATTAATGTGTTAGAGATTCAATAAACAAGTATACAACAAATCATAAGAACCTCATATGATGGGATGGGAAAAGTATCTCTTTATCATTAACTTCAACAAATCAACTTACAATGATGAAGCCAACCGCTGCTCCACGAACCTAGTCCTGGGCTCCTCTTCAATTGTCCTCAAACTTCTTTTCTCTATCTTTCTCTTTGCACAAGGAAGGCTAAAGGGTTGGGACAAAGGGAATGTACAATTGGGTATAGTTTCTCTACTATGATTTTTCCTCTTCCAAATGGGACCCCTAACCCTTCTTTTATAGGCTAGAAGAAGCTAGGTATTTGGACGAACCCTCGGCCATGCATGGCCAGAAGGTTCATTTAACTCACCCAAAGTTGTGTGTTCCATCGACAACTTTCATTTTTTCGTGCTTTTGTAGGTACACGTGGTCTATTTTGGGTTATCGAGTGTGTACACGCGTGCAGTAATAGAGCAGGGCGCGTGGACCTTTATAAAAAGTGTTTTTAAGAAGAGTTGTTCAGCACTGTTTTGGAAAAGAAGGGATCTGAGATGGCTTGATGCTAGGTAAGCATGTATGGTGCAAATTAGGGTTATAAAAGATGCCCCCTAATGTGTGAGGTCAGAAGAGCATCTCTTGGCCGAAATACATTACCAATCTTTACTAATGTGCCGAACAAGTGAGCCGAGGAACCAGAAATCGAGAGGCATCGTCTGCAAAAAATAACAATTGTCTCACCGAGGCAGGCATACCCATGCTCAGGATAGAATAAACTCGTGGCTACCAATCAAATACACTGTAGATCCATGTCATATCACTATATAAAGTGTAGCCATGAACAATACACAATAGAGCTACATATCGAAATCAAAAAGATATACATGTAGAGTATCCATCTTCTCAGAAGCTGATAAGGCCTGATGGTTGGAGGTGAGGTTTTCAGAGCTCGAGCAATAACTTCAAATCTTCAAAACTCGGGTAGGAGTGTAATATGAGTGTATGACTTCACTACCCAGAAGTCTTCGATGGCTCATCGATCGTGGACTAGAGAATCTTGATTATCAGACTGAAGGCTTCATTGATTTCCAACAAAGACTTGATTGGATGTTCACGATGGTCGGGTATGAGGGCAAGAGACAAACTGTAGAGGGGCCGACTCAGGCTTGGTAGAAACTTCCCTTGGACAATAGCATGACAAATGATGAGACTCGGGTAGCATGGCATTAATCATAAGTTTACGAAGCAGGAGGCAACGCAAAATCTCCATATGTTTGGAAGAATAACCAAACAGAGGAGGACACAACTCTATGTAGCGAGAACAACTTCCTAAGGTCGTGTTACATCCCATAGTTTGATGAACAAACAGACAAATGTGATTTATCCAAGGGTGACTTATTGTGCTCCCAATAAAGAAAATACTTTTCCCTTCCTCGTTTTGGGGTATATTTGATTTTTTTTGTCTTTTTCAATGATTTTGGAAAAAGGCATAAAGGAATGTTATGTTACAATGGAGAAACAAGTGTTACAAACATACAAGTTCAAGGCGCAAGGACAAGACTGATGTTCAGAATAATGATACTCGGGAAAATTCCTCTATGGGCCAAGGGTGTTAAGATGCAAAGGCAAAGTGCTACAAGGCTTGCATATAAGGTATGATTCAGATGGTTCAGTTGGGAGCAACATGGAGCTGACATTTAGACCAAAGACGCAGGTATGAAAATGCGGTTAACAAAACACACAATGGTAACGTCCTTCAATGTAATTTTAACGAGCCCAGAGAAGGTAAGCTTGGTGGTTTTTCATATTTAGAGAGTCTGAAAAAATGTAAAATGAGACTCCAGTGAGGTACCTTTTTCGAAGGTAGTCTAGTTGATTCGAAAAAGGGGAAAAATAGCATTGACAAGACGTCTATTCAAAACCATTTTAATGAGTGTGATAAAGACAAGATCACTCAGCCATTTTTTCACTTTTAAGGAGTCTGAAAAAAGCTTAACTATGGACTCCGCCAGGAATGTTCTTTTGGACCATTTTAACAAGTGTGAAAGAATAAGGTCACTCGACAATCTTTTCAATTTTAGGGAGTCTGAAAAGAGCTTAACTATGGACTCCGTCCGGGTTCCTTTTTCATAAATTTAGTCCCTCAGGCCTGAAAAAGGGTTAAAATGATACCTGAGAGTACTCTTCTAGAGAACTGAAGTTCCATATAGTATACCTTTGTTCGTACAGTTGACCGTCCGGACTAAAAAAGGGGTAAACTACCGCCAGACAGACGTGACTTCAAATTTCAGTTTAACGAGTGTGAAAGGCCACAAGATCGCTCGACAATCTTTTCATGTTTAGAGGGTCTAAAAAAGGGCTTAAAAGAAGATCCATTATGTCTTTTGGGAGTCCCAAGGGTGAGGTCAAGAAAAAGAATCATGCAAATGAGGCTCAAACTCATAATCAGAAAACTACAAGGACTCCTGAGCCTACAGTTATTAGAGACAGCATGGACACCATAATGCAACCAGGATCTACCTAGGGCATCCATGTTCTGGTAAGATCTACCACCAACTTGCGACAGTTCTAAAGCATCAAAGATGGTTCTGCATCACAACCAGATGGGATCGATCCTATGGCAAAGGAAAAAAGACAAGTATATACAAAAGTCAAGGTAGAAACCTAACTTACATGCTCAAGTTGATCCTCGAAATTTTTTTCCTGATACAAAATGTCTCGATACCCGATCATACTCTCCAATGCAACTCCTAAATCACTCTAAATGGTTTTTGGTTTGAAAAGCATGATAAGGGGGCAAAAAAAGTGACAAAAGAGGCCAAAAAGTCTATAAATAGAAGCTGACACTCATTATCACCATTGTTGATTTGGAAATTGACTCTGGAGGCAAAAAAAACCCTTTGATAAAAGTGGTGATTTCGGGAGCTACAATGGACGAAACGACCATTTGTCTGGACCAAGTAAGTACAAACTCTCTTATCTTGTATTTTGAGTTTTTATTTTTGCTTTAGGTTTCATTTTTGGGGGGGGCATCGACCTTCAAAAGGTCAGTCCTAGGTCCACGCTGGTTGTCTCAGGACAGACCGTGTGTACATTCAGGAAGATTAAACTCTCCACACATGTACACGCGACTGTCACTATTACAGCCCGCATGGACCCCCTTATTGAATGAAAAAATCTTAAAAAACAAGGGTTAACCCTCCTGAACCTTGGTGTTTTGTAGGATGTATGTTCACTGGAGAGAAAGAGAGCATGATGAGGTTAGTGAGTTGGTCAGGGAAGACCCCAATGCTGTGGCTTCCTTGATGAAATGTGGGTTGCTCAAGTTTTTCTTATGTTCTTTTATGCGGGCACAAGCTAGGCTACTGAATGCCTTGGTTGACTATTGGCATCCAAATGCAGAGGAATTCATGTTAGAAGGGCAGTCACTGGTTCCCATGACCGAGAATATATATTTCTTGACTGGCTTCTCTAGGAGAGGGGAACCAGTCAACTTCCATACTTTTCCTTCAGGGCCACATAACATAGCGGAATTGATAGGTCTTTACTATGCGAATGATACATACCGCTCGAGCTCACAGGTGCCCATAAGCAAGATTAATGACTTATCACTGCAGGTGATAGTGTTTCTTATTGGGTGAATCACTGGTTTTGTGGCTCTACATCAGGAGTCCTGAGCACAGATGAACTGTGCAGTCCTGTGCTTAAATGTACAAATATTTGATTGGAGCACCACATTGTTAGAGTGTACAAAGAGGCAGTTGACAAATTGTCTATTGTGGACGCAGAGGAACTTTGGGTTCGGGATCATTCTATGCTCTTTTTTCTTTGAGAGAGTTCTGAGATTTAGTCCTTGAGTAGTGGTATGAGGACATAAGGTCTCTCTTCCTGCTATGTGTAGATGGGCAGTGTTACTGCCGCGACAGGGTGGAAGAAGGACCAATGAGTCCTTCGACAATCACTTCTTCGCGTGGTTGTCACGACAAATCCTGGTTATAGAGGATTACCCCTCTATCGGGATTGATTTCTCCAGAGACCCTGAGATACCAGTACCTCCTGGTGAGGAGCGAGGAGAGATGGGTAAGTTTACTTCACTGTTTTTTGTTTTTGTGAAACATATGTAATTTTTATGTTGTTTTTGTTATATATCATTTTTTTTATGCCAGAGTATTTAACGGATATGTGTTTGTTGCATGCAGATGTGGGACCAGTGTGACCTATGGACTATGCTAGGAACAGGCGTCATCCTTAGCTAGGGGACGCACCTACCACCGCAAGGGGACCAGCAGCAGCAGGAGATCTTCGATCCGGGGAGGCTGAGAGGGTGTTGAGACGAGTCGAGCGGAACTTTACTACGCTCACTCGCACTATCCCTATGGCAGATATTGAGGACCTGCCACCATTGATGCAGCCTCATGTAGTGGGGGCACCACGGACGTGGGTTCGATTGTTTCGTCATTTAACCAACGTCGTAGATCAGTACAATAGGGCCCACAGGACCTGACTTTAGTTAGACTTTGCATGTGCCGAGAGCACTACTTGTATATATGTTTTGAGGGAATAATCCATGTGACTTGTTCTTGGTCATGTTTTTGAGGTGCTTGCGTCCATCTACGTATTCTGGTGACTATGATGTTATATATGGATTTTTATGTCTTTTTGTGTCTTATGTATCATTTTTTCAAAAAATGTATTTACATGTTTATGTGTATGTCCTTTCATATGTGTGCAAGATGCCAATATAAAATTTGATTAGCTAGAGTATATGTAATTTGATTTAATCTCCTAGGAACATGAAAATATGTAATATAATCAAAGCTTCGTTCTAAGAGACGTACCATAAGGACTCGTCGGTGTAAAGTCGGATCATGAACACGGTAGACTCTATTTAATTGAGACACAACCAGTTGAGCGTCGAGGTAGACCCAGAGATGAGAGATACCAAATGACAAGGTGTCATGAAGCAACTCAATAACTACACTATACTCAGTGACGTTATTTGTGGTGTCACCTAAGAATATACCTTCGAAAGATAATAATTGGCCTCGAGGTGCAAAAATTACCCAAGTTGTGGAGGCAAGCCTCCGAGTGTGCTGGATAGCACTGTCTGCGTACTCAATGAACACCTCGGGTTCACTTGACATCTGCCACAATGATGAAAAATACATCAAAACGACACGTCCATAACACTAAAAAAAAACTAGAAAGTAATAGTACAAAGACTATACATATGTTACAAAAAGTTACCCATGGTGACCTGCCTATGAGTAATACTTCTTGAGGTAGAGTCCATTTCTAGGCTTTGCCAAGGCATTCCATTCAAATTCAACTAGATGATAAGTGCCCTTATTTAGAACCTCCTTTATGATGAAAGGTCTGAACCACATGGGTTTGAATTTTCCTGCCCCTAGGGGGCCCTTATCTTGGTCATAGACCAGGACAAGCTTGCCTTCAGAAAAAATCCAAGGACGAATGGACCTATCATATTGACACTTGAATTTATGTTTGTGAGCCTCGTTGGCCAGGGCCGCATCACGACGCCGCTCATTGAGCTGCTCAAGGTATAATAACCGCTCTTCAAGTGGAGAAGTGTCTGGTAATAATTGTACTGCCAACTTTAGAGACGAGATCTGACATTCGATAGGAAAGACTGCCTCCAACTCATAAATGAGTTGGAAAGGTGAAAAATCAGTTGTAGTCTTAACAAACATTCGGTAAGCCCATAATGTTGAGTATAACATCAAATGTCAATTTGACTTGGCTGGGTTGATCGCTCGTTGTAGAATGGTCTTAAGAGTTTTATTCACAGCTTCTACCTGACCGTTTGCTTGGGGGTAGTAGGGTGACGAATGTTCCTATCATAACCTAAGATTTGACGTTAACTTGGTCATCATCTGATTTTGAAAGTGACTTCCATGGTCAGTGACAATCTCCCTCGGGACGCTGAACCTTGCTATTATCTGGTTGAATAAAAAGAGAGCTATAGTCTCTCCATCATCTTTAAACATTAGCATAGCTTCGACCCACTTTGTGAATTAGTCTACGGCTATGATTATGTAACGGTGCCCCCTTGCTGAAGGAGGGTTGCATGTATTGTAATCAATCCCCCACTTGGTAAAGGGAGCAACTATGATGACAGGAAACATAGGAGCGGGATGTGCCCTCATCTCCCGAGAGAAGATTTGGCACGGGTGGCATTTCTTGACCGATTCGATACAATCTTAGATTAGTGTCAGCCAGAAGTAACATGCTCGTAGAATATTTTGGGTTGTTGCCAACCCAGACAAATGACTGCCACAGGCTCCAGTATGGCAATCGTTAAGCACAATAATTGCTTCTTTGTGAGTGAGACATCGACGCAGGATGTAGTCTACACCTCGCCGATACAATGTATCATCGAATATGAGATAATTCTTAGCCTAATGGCATATGCGTCGATGCTCATCACGAGAAGCAGAGGTGGGGCACTTCAAAGTCTGGAGATAGATAAGTATATCTCTGTACCAGGGATCTGTAGAGGTGATCAAGAACATATCTCCTTGGATAGGCGACTCTTCAGGCACAAGATCACTTGACTCAACCGAGAGCTCCAAAATAAGTTCTGCGGAGACCAATGACTTTTTGGATTTCGCTGAAATGAAATCTAAGTCAAACTCCTAAAGGACGACTATCCATCTACTGATCTTCCCGGCTATTACCCGTCGTGTCAACATGTACTGGAATGGATTCACGATAGCAATGACAGTGGTTTTTCGAAATAGAACATAATGACGGAACTGTTGAACAGCATGGACTTCTACCAATGCAAGTTTTTCGATATGAGAATAATTGAGTTCCGGTCCTACGAGGCTTTGGCTTAGGTAATAAATCACATATTCTGAGAACAGATCGTCCTCCTGAACTAAGACCATGTTGATGGTTGACTCTGCTACAGCCAGGTATAATAAGAAATATTTCTTATAGTCAGGTGGCCAAAGTAGAGGGGAAGTCGTGAGGGCATGTTTCAATGCATCGAAAGAGCATTGGGCGGCATCATCCCAATGAAAGGGAACGTCTTTCTTTAGTAAGCGCATAAAGCCCTTTGTGATCTCGACATAGTTGGCAATGAAGCGTCTT
>ML779631.1:566576-595844 GCA_009831015.1 Picea engelmannii | reverse complement strand
AATTATTACCTCAACCTTGAGAGGATCAAACATGATCCATGTTGTTGAAACTATGAAACCTAACAAATGTCCTGATGTTACACAAAAGTTGCACTTGTTTGGATTCAAATAAATTCGTAAGTAGCGACAATGCTCAAAGATAAGTCAGAGGTGTGTGGGATGATCCGTTGTCTTGCGAGATCAAGATGCTAAATCATCTAAATAATCCTTGACTATATGCTTGAGGTCATGGAAAGCAAAAGACATGGCCCACTAAAAGGTGGCTCCAACATTGTTTAGACCAAAAGGCATCTTACGATAAATGATTGTACCCCATGGACAGGTGAATGTCATTTTGTGTTGGTCTTCGGGTTTGATTTGTATTTGTTTATATCCCGAAAAACCGTCCATGAAAGAGAAGGCGTCGCAACCCACACATTCATCAATGATCTGGTCGATGAATGGTGTGGGAAAATTATCTTTGGGACAAGCCTTGTTCAAATCATGGAAGTCTGTACAGACACGAATTGTGCCTTGTTTTTTATTGACAGGCACAGGGTTTGACACCCATTGGATCAAATGGATAGGATAGATAAAACTGAATTTTAGCAGTTTCTCAACTTCAACCTTAATAGTTTCTTCTTTCCTGGGGTTAACTAGACGAAGCTTCTGCCAGATAGGCTTGGCATCTGGATAAGTTTGATTTCATGTTCGACTATTTTTGGATTGATGTCTAGTGTTTCCTTGTAAGACCAGGAAAAAACGTCACATAATTATTTAAATAGATCTATGTAGATTTGAGTCTCTCTGGGGGAGCAGTCAGCTCCAATGAAAACATTCTCCATGATGCCAGGGGTTCTCGAGATATTGATCGGTATGGTTTCAGCGATGGTTGCCATATTACCTTCAGCATAGACCTCGTGTGTAGCTAAGGGATTAATAGGACAAGACCTATCTCCAGTCATAGTTAAGGTGAATTCTCCAGCCTTGATTCTACTTAACTCTGGAAGGAAGTATGATCTATGATGAAGATCATCCCAGGGTTTGTCTAGACTAGTCATTGCTTCAATTACTGCTTTGTCAGAGGGAAAGACTAAGTCTATCGAATCGGTGTTAGCGAGAGAACCTTGAGCCCAAATAGGCTCTAGAAGCGGATCGAACTCTTTTGCAGGAGTTGGATCGGGGTTGGCTGAAGCTTGCTAGACTAAAGAGTACACTACTTCAGCTGCAGAAAAGGGTATGGACATGCCTGGATGCCCTGTCCCCTCCATCGTGGCCGATGGGGAAGGAAGTATCCACGGATCGGTGAAGCAAGTCGTGCGAAACAAAGAAACTTGGAAAATCTCAACCTTGATCGGATATGAACTTGACATTGCCTTGAGCGGGCAGGTAATCGAAGGTACCCATCAAAGATGGGCACCAACCAACCCCTACATTGACTACGCCTGGTTGAGGATTATCAATCATTGGGATCGCGGACACCCCCAATGAAGGGTCAGATCTGGAGAAAGACAATTGATCAATGGTCACAATCCAGTCCTTGTGTGGAAACAACAAGACCCAGAACATCGTAACAACCATTGCTTGCATGGCATAAGTCCAACTCCTTCCTAACAAAAGATTGTAGTCGAGAGACGCGTTGGCTACTTCTACCTCAACGCACATGGTCTTCCCTCCCAATTGCATGGGAAAAGAGGGAATGATACCATGTGGTCGGAACAAATGACCGTCGAAAGCAGTGAGAAGAGTGGGCAATGGAGACAAAACGGGTTGGCCAATGGCCTTCCAACATGACAACGACATAACGCATGTCGAGGTGCCCTCATCAACCACCGTGCAAAAAATATTTCGAGTAAAAGTTTTCGTGGGGTGAGCCACTACTATCTGAAACGCTACGTGGTATGATAGACGAGGTTTTAAGTCGGTTGTATCTAGCATGATGGTACTCGGATTACAAGTCTTGGTAGATCCTAGAGCAGTTAACAAAGCTTTTCGCTGGGAAGGGAAACTTTGGAGGACCTCCAAAGAGAACATCGCACAAGGGGTTTGAGACAAATCTTCCACCACAGAATAGTTTTGGGTGACCCTTGCATTTGGGTTGTGGGAATTTTTTTGAACGTTCCTTTTGGGATGCGTGTCATTGTTTCACCCAAAGTCTTCTCAATCTGTAGAGGAAGAGATGGGAGTTCGACTTCTTTTCCCTTCTCATAAGTGCTTGGTTTACTATAGTCATGCGCTCTAGTTTATAGAAAAGCATCACCCTTCATCATATATACATTCACAGATGCGGCATTGTTCGAAGACGAAGAGGGTCCTTGACTACCCCCTTCCACGCTTGTAGAGGCTTGGGTTAGATTTTCTCCATGTTGAAATGGATTGGTTAACACAACAACTTGTTTCCATGTCACAAACTTTTGGGCCTTTGCAAGCCGGGGACATAGGTTGGTCGAGTGGTCTTCTGCACACAGGTTGCACGGATACCTCGCCTTCCATTTCTCAGTGTTTCTCCCACCCACATTATCAATGGGTTTCTTATCCCCCTTACCCTTCTTTCGTTGTTTTTTCTTTCCTTCAGGCTATTGGGTAGCCTTTGGATTTTTCGATTGCACTGTATGTACATCCGACATTTTAGTAGGGGGAGCAACCGAAACAGTAGTTTGGCTGGCCGTTGTGTGTTGTATAGACAATTGTTGCAATTGTTTCATCAATTGCTCAACGGCCTTTGTTTGTGATGAACCAACAATACCATCATCATGTGGTCCAGCTCTCTCTCTGGTTTTATCAAGTACTGAGAGTGGTGCATCTGGAAAAATCTTGTATAATAAACTAGACTAAGAATAGATGAGCTCAAGCTGTTGAGCTCTCATGATGGCGTCTTCTTTGGAAAACACTCTTGAAGTCGCGACGACTTTGGATAACTGTGGGACCAAAGACTTAAGGAACCACTCGAGCAGGAATGCTGGTGGAACTGGTACCTTAATTAAACTCTTTCGGCGTCTCCATTCTCAGATGTGATCAGAGATATGGTCTTCTTTTGTCTGTGTGAAATTGGTCAGCAATTTTATTCCAGCGTCGTATCTCACAAGTAATTGGAAATGGTTTAGGAAGGCCATTGCCAATTCACCGAAGGAAGAGTATCTTGAGCGGTCGAGCTCAATGTACCATTTAACGACACTCCCAATGAGAGTACGTTGAAACAATCACAACTGTACAGAGTCATCTTTCAATGAGTTAGATGAGCACCAAAGGTGGAAGGTAGTCACATGATCGTCTGGATATTTGTTAGGCTTGGCTTCGAACTTTTGTATGTCCGAAGGCAACTTCGTCGACATAGGAGGCCAATGCGGATCGTGACAGATAGGGTCATTCAACAACCTTGTCAAATCTGGAAAATGCAAGGTTGCTAGGAAAGGTAGTTTGGGTTGTTGGTGATAACCTCGGAAAAAGGAACCTGGAGTTTGACTAGCACCAGGTTTCCAGGAAAAGTTTGGCTGCTGGCTTCGGTTCTGGTAAAAACCATGGTCATGACCAGCATATGGATTTTTCATGTGAGGAGACATCATCGGTTGATTCCCAAAATAGGACGTAGATGGATGGGCGTGCATTACATTTGGAGGACTTTGGGAAGGGTTGCCCCATGCTGGTCCTGTAGGGATGGGCATAGTACTTTGTTCGGGGTTCCGTTGACTGTGGAAAGAATTGCCCCAGATCGACATTCCTGATGAAGGAATGGATCCTTGCCAAGAATTCCAAGGCCCTGATGTTGAAGAAGTTCCTAGGTTTTCCCCTTGTGTAGGAATAATACCCTACATAGGAATAGGTTGTTCGAAATCGGGGTTGCTCCCAGTCGGGAAAGTAGCTGACCAGAAGGCGTTGTTACCAAATGCACCGAACAAAGAAAATGGTGTCAAACCTACCAGCATATTATGCGAAGGTGGTCCTTGACTCCCTGCTCCAAGTAAACTATGGTGTGCAGGTGGCCCGGTGGATGGCTGGTGCGTGCCACCGAGCGAAGGGGATGAAGAAGGTATATGACCTCCCCCATAAGGGAAATCATTAAAAGGAGAAGGAGTTCCCCCTATGTGACCTTCTAGAGGAGTGTTAGAGCTCCCTGCCCCCAGACCTGAAGTCTGTGAAGTGGTGTAGGAAAGTACATAACTTGTACCTGAACTAGGCATCCCGTATGAGAACGGAGGGCCTGTCACACTTGGTGGGAAAGGGGTTGTGGCCTCCACCATAGATGGGATTGGATGACTGTGCGAAGTACAGGTGGTCAATACCATGGTGGCTCAGACCAGTGATGTTGGGTTAGAAGGTGGAAACTCTCCTGTGGTGACAATCGTCTAGAAGGAGTAACAACATTTGTTTCCATTGCTGCGTGCGACATTTTTTGGCACTCGTAAGGGTGAATCAGTACGATTATGGGTGACGAACGATCAGTGGTTGAGGTTTTAGGTGGACCAAGATATTTTTCTCCAAAGTCTAAAACAGTTAATTCCTCCGGATGTTGGTCGGGCACAATTTCTTGTGACTCGGTCGCTTCAAAAGACCCTTGTTGGTCTAGCTTTTGCCTTAGTCGTGGCGGGGGTGGCTCTAGTGTATCCGGTGATAGGCCAAGAAGCCTTCGTGATTGGTGGAGCTCGTGATCCTCCACTATGTGAGAGGATCAAATGACACTCTAGGGCTATCTAATCGTTCAAAAAACAACACACACTAAAAAGTCCCTACAAGATACGACAAGAAAACACTAACCTAATTGGAATAACAGTTACAACAACCAACACTAAAGCAACTTACCAGTGCAAGTGAAACTCAAACATGGAAGCACCCTTCGGGTATACGCTGCAAATCATGGCTCAATGTCTATCCTAGTTACCACGGTATACCACCGCAATCACCTGTGTATGTCCCTAAAAAGATAGGCAACTAAGTTGCCAGCGCGCGAATAGTCACGAGGCGGGTATAGTCGAAAGTTGGGTAGACCACAATGAGTAGGGTATCAAGCCCGAAACCTATCAAGGGTATCGAAAGAAAGTGTTCTGGAAGACAAATGAGGACCTCGAATGAATTCGAGACCCACGAAGCTCCGTGGAAAATGCAATTGACGGAATCCAAAAGCAAGCCCTCTATATGTGTTGTCCATTAGGATTGGTCCAGCTTTGGAGGGGTTATCTCCGCTACCTTTCTGCTCGCGACCTCATGTTTATCACTTGTGTTAGAGGGGGGTCCCGAATAACTTTCACGATACTGGACTTTGACACTCCCTAACTTAGACTCCAATGTTTGATTTTAACGACCTTGAAGAGTTTCCTCTCCAACGAAATTCAAGGCCCTAACCCTAAACTAGTTGATTGACCCTACAAACATAAAAAGTCTAATGAATTTTAGATTTAGCGTTAATTTTTATGGCTTGTCTTACATCAAAGGCTATGAAAGTGAAACTAGTGATGTTTGAAAGACAAAAGTAAAATAAACAAAAAGCTTGGAAACAAAAACTTTTCTTTAAACAACTTTTCAAACTTAATTTTTTTTTTCTAAGATCTTTAAACAACAAATTCAAAGCAGGATTTCACTCGACTACAAGCTACCTATGATCTAAGTAAACTGTCAAGAACTTATGAAAGAAAATACTTTTCCCCGGTTACTAATGCAAAACAACACTTTTTTAACCAATCAAAGAAATAAAAGTTTTTTTTATTTTATTTGAATGCTTACAAAGCAAAAAAGAAAAAATACCAACAAGTCAAAACCAAGAAAGATTTTCTGGCCTAAGCGCAGATCGCAAAGAGTCACGTCAAAAATCACACACAAACAAATTTTAAAAATGGACTCTCACACTTGTCTAAAAACCCTATGAAAGAAAATTTTGAGGAAAACTTCTAAATGAAAAAGAAAGCTATTGATATCATCAAACCTAAGCTACTGACTGCTATGACAAAGACCCAAAGAAACCTGAGAAGTATAGATCTTGTTAAAGGAAAGGATGACTACCTCACCTTCAACAAAAAACTTCTCCTCAAGCACACAACTGACAGTTCAACAACAAGCATTTTCACGCTAGCTGTGTAAAGTCAGAGCGCGTGTACACACGTGCTGGCCTTATATAGGCTGCGTGTATCTTTGAAACTCTGAAACAAAATAAAAATCCAAGCAAGCCAACCCAGGTAGAGACTACTGGTACTGAAAACCAGAATCTCTTGAAGACTCAGACACTTACTTTAACAGAAAAAGAAAACAATGAAAGGGAAACTTCATAGAACAAACCAATCCGAGGTGAAACCTAAGCTATAGATTGCAAACAACAAAGACTAAAAAGATTTCCAGAAAACCCCTGAGAATGACTAATTTTGACAGGGAAGAGGATGACTGCCTCTTTAAAAGTAATTTTCTGGAATCATACACACGACTGTCACTTCCTAACCTAGCGTGTACACACGGGCTATGAGAATGTAGGGTGCGGGTACATGCGTGCAGACCTTATACAGGTCACGTGTACCTCTATGGGTCTTGAAAAAAATTACAGTCAAGCAAAGAAACATAGATAACTGGTATGGAAGACCAGAATCTCTATTAGCTCAGACTTTTGCATAAACTTTAAAAATAGGAAAATGAAACCAGTTCTTAAAAATACCCAAAAATATCCCCAGGAACCCTAGAGATCTCCCCAGTATGGTTGCCAATTCTGTTGTGAGTGGGAAATCCCTCTACAGACTAGCAATTAGGGTTTAAATATGCATGCAGAAAAGACCTAAAGATCTCTACTTTCTACCATCGTCCCAGATCTAATCCCCATTATTCTTAAGAAATCACATAGTTAAGTGAGCATACCTTGTTACGGGCGTTTGATGTAGATCCTTCCTTATGCTTGGTCGTTCTTTGATTGCATCTCTCCTCCAAGGGATGACCTGGATTCACACAAAACAAACAACAAACTCTGCATGCATTCGATATATAGATTAATGGGTTAGAGATTCAATAAACATAAACAAGTATACAACAAATCATAAGAACCTCATATGGTGGGACAGGAAAAGTATCTCTTTATCATTAACTTCAACAAATCAACTTACAATGATGAAGCCGACCGTTGCTCCAAGAACCTGGTCCTGGGATCCTTTTCAATTGTCCTCCAACTTCTTTGTTCTATATTTCTCTTTGCACAAGGAAGGCTAAAGGGTTGGGACAAAGGGAATGTACAATTGGGTATAGTTTCTCTACTATGATTTTTCCTCTTCCAAATGGGACCCCTAACCCTTCTTTTATAGGCTAGAAGAATCTAGGTATTTGGACGAACCCTCAGCCATGCATGGTCGGAAGGTTCAATTAACTCACCTAAAGCTATGTGCTCCATCGGAAACTTTCCTTTTTTCGTGCTTTTGTATGTACACACAGGTTGTTTTGGGTTAGTGAGCATGTACACGCGTGCAGTAATAGAGCAGGGCATGTGGGCCTTTATAAAAAAATTTTTTAAGAAGAGTTGTTCAACAGTGCTTTGACAAAGAAGGGATATGAGATGGCCTGATGCCAGGTAAGCATGTATGGTGCAAATTAGGGTTATAACACATGGGTTTACCCATGCTTAGGCCTCTTTGTAATGGATAAATAAGTAGCTAGGAGATGTAAGAAAGGGCAGGTGGTTTAGTGCTAATATTATCTATGTGCAAGAAGATGTGTTAAGGCTTGGAGAGCTAAGTGCAAGTGTTTTGTAAGTGCTTGGTGCAAACAGATTGTGTAAGGCTTTGTGCTTTGATACAACTCGGGGAAGGAAGATCTGGCGAGGTGCATGCATATCTCTTGTCCTATGTGGATTTGGTGTTCTGGATTGGGGCATGTAAGAATATTGGAAGAGACTAATAAGAAGAGAAGATGATTGGTGGAAATAGCCCCACATTGGGGTGAACCACATATATCTCGTGTCGATGTGCTTTGTACTATGATGTTAATGTTGTTTATGTATTTAATTTCTTAGTGTAATAATCTTGGTGTAATAGGTATATCCATTGATGCTTAGTGCTTTATACATGAATGAATGACTAGATCTGCTATGATGATATGTGATGAATGGTTAGAGGTGCTTGATCTTGGTTGTTACTGCGTCGATTGTAATAAGGGTTTGACTTGCGATGTGAATAAGGGTTAAATACTAATGAATTTTAATTTCTAAGTGCTCTGTTAAATTATTGTGATCGCAGATCTATGTCCCAGCTAGGTTGTAGACACTTGAGTCATGCAACCCCCCTACCTCTACCTTGGGTGAGACTTCATCTACTTCCCAGGTGTTTTCGAAAGGGTCGGTAGTTAGGGTTTTGTTAGTGCACTGTTGAAGCGTTGAACCCTAAGTCTTCCCTTGTGCCAAAAAATGGTTTCGTTGTCGGGACCTGAAACTGTGATTGCTGGGAACTGAAGAAAAGAGAAAGATTTGTGCATAGATTTATTGTTGTAGTGTGCAATAATCTACTTGACTTGATAAGATCTATGCTAAGAGAAGGAAGTCTCATATGAAGAAAGAGGTAATATCTTAAAGCTTTGTGCTCTGATAAAGGTAAGATAAGTAGAAAAATTTTCTTCGAAAGAATGGATCTAGGTATATTTGATAGATTTGGTCCTAGTCTGGAAACTAGGGCACGACTAGAAGAAAGAGTTGATCTTAATAAATTTGATAGAGTTAGTGAAATATATGTTATTCCTATGCATAGAAAGAAGTTTTGGACTAACAAATGGATGCAGGACCCTAGAAATAATTTGTGCAGGTTGCAGGTCCATCAGTGTGATCCCAGTGCGCAGTATGAGAAAGGTTAGGAATTGTTTAAGAGAAAGATAGGATTGACACTTTGTTATAGTTGTATAAGATCGGGACATCTTGCTAAGGAATTCCCTAGTAGAGGTTCTATTTGTATTTGTTGTAAATTTGTTGGTCATGAGGTTTTGGATTGCCCTAGAATGATTGATAAAGTTGAAAATATGAACCTGAGACAAGAAAACCATGAAGAAGGTCAAGAAACCAAGGATATGCTAGAGAACCAGAAAGAATCAGAGACTATGTTATTGCAACTAAAAGAAACACTAAATGATCACATAAGCATCAGTTTACCAGAGATCTTAAAAGAGAAGGAGTGCATAGAAACAAGAATAGGAGACTTCGACATAGACTGTGTTCTGGATGAAGAAACACAGATTAATAACATGCTAGAAAGCAGTTGGGAAATTTTGGGAAACCCGACTATGATTCCTTCACTGGGAGGGATAGGATTGTTTAAAGGAAATATGATAACCCTATGTGGAAGACTTACTCATGTACCTATGATATCCCATGGAGCATCGACTGAAGAAGAATTTGAGGTCATAAAGTTTGTTGAGAATAACACTCATTTTCAGCTTATGTTAGGAAAGCCCTGGATTGAGAAAGATCATATTCGAAGGAAAGAAGAAGAGGAAGCCACAAAATAGAAAAAGCAAGAGTTAAGGGACTTCATAACCAAAAAAATAGTGAGACTAATACAAGAACAGGAGGACAAGTCGAAGCAATAGAAGGGTCTTGAGATTGAAAGAACACAAGAAGGATTATAGAACTTGTCCATGCAAGAGAGAAGATCACCTACCCCAAAAGAAGTAAGAGAAGAGGTACTACACTTGACCCCTTTGAAAGACCCTCAATAGTGATAAGTCCCTTTACTAGGAGAAAATAAGAATAAGAATGGAAAAAAGAACCCACAGACTCAGATCACAGGAAATAAGTCCAGAAAGCTCAGTAAGAAGAAAGCGAAGTTAGAAAAATTGCATGAAGTTTCAGAGAGGACTTCACAGAAAGAAGGCTTACAAAACCTGAACCTTGTCGGAATAGCAAAAAAACATAGACTAACACTTCACCATGGAGAAGAAATATGACCATTGGATGGATCTCGACCATTAGAATGACGCTCCAGAATGAATAGAAACACAATTTTTTTCAAAAATATCGCTATTGGACCATTGGGACCGCACCATAACAGATGAAATCGTATTGATTGAGGCTTTTTGATTCGTTGGAGGAACCTGTTACGACATTGTTTATTTAATCCGTCAAATGCCTCACCGGGGACACTTTTGCAAATTGTGATTATCCCAGCTAACAGAAGAACTAATTTCTATTGCGCTGTGATTTTGAGATCTCACCACCCATTTTTCTTACCTTGAGTGTTCAATCGCCTACCCAAGTTATTTGTTTACGAGCATGCATGTCAGGCGACCTTAGTGCAGTAAAGAAATCAGTAGAAGAAATCTTGATCGACCTTATGGTTGAGAAGGTCATGTCTGCAGGATTACAAGCCTCGTCAACGATTGGATTGCAAGCCTCCCCCTCAACTGCCTGTCGATCTAGCCGAACAATGACCGACAAAAGAAGCAAGCACCTTGATGACCTGGCGAGCGTGAAGTTGATCTTGTCAGTCTTGCCTGACTACATCTTGGATATGGATGTCGTGGTTAGTCGTGACAATGTCCCGCATGACTTCGAGTACACGCTCATCACTGCGTACCTCCCGAAGGGGATATGTGCAGTCGGACTGCAGCTAGGACTGATCCCTGATCTTAAGATCAATGATTTCAAACTTGGAGATAGGAAGAATTATGCGTTGCTCTGTTATTGGATAAATCGGTAGGTGTAGACACTAATTGATCTCCCTAGATCCACCTGGATCTAGAACAAAACACACTAGAACATGACGCTTTCCTTAAGTTTTAAATATTGAATTCACTAACTAAAGAGGGATAGGTGACATATCGTTTAAATGCCACTTCCTCTCACCATCGCCATCCTAGCTCTGTTCCAACGCTCATACAATGATGATCCTGCAAAAGAATGCAACGAACCAAAGTGATGGTAATAGCGTAAACTCAATATAAACCTATGTATGTGATCAAGGAATCATACAATAAAACACAACAAGATTTATAGGAAAGAATCATATTACTGTATCATATTAAATGTGAAAGAGAGATTACAACCATGGCCTTGATTTCGTAAGGTCCCTTCCAACTGTCCTTCGTTCCCCACACACTTCTTGCTACAAGGATTCTAAGACCATGGATTTGATAGCTACTCACAATCTATCTTGACAAAGCAAATCTCAAAGCCACTCTAACCAAGCTAACAATCCCAAGCCAAAAACAACTAACTTTCTCCATGAGAGCTCCTCTCCTTTTATAAGCTGAAGAGGATAAGATGAGGAGGTTAGGATGATCCCACTAAATCATGCAAGGGAGTAAGATCCAAACCATTCAGATGCCACCTTACCATGGAAGTTTCTCCTTCTAGAAGCATCGAGAAGATGCTCGTTTTTCCCACGTATGAGCATTCTCGCACCCTGCTTATAGAGCAACCTACGAACCTCTCACAACCTAGCTATGGTGCAGCCTGTGAGAATCAAGCATTCTCACACCTTGCCTATATAGCCACCTGTGAACATCCTCTTTAATAGGGTTTTTACAAAGGAGAATGCAACTTCTTTTCTCAAGAAAAGTTCTTCTCTCTTATTTCTTCAGGAACTCAAGCCAATGACCCCTCTGAAGGCAATAGATAGGCTTACATCATTAACGGTCATAGGGATGAAAAAAATAATGTGTAACATGCTCGCACTACATCGATACCTAACCAAGAAAACTGGGAAGAAGCCGAAGATAGTCCCCCAACCATGGATTAAGGAGATCGTGAGGTCCACTATCCTAAGCATCATGAAGATCCCCCACTTCGGAAGAGGTTAACGCATGTGTTAAACTCCTCCTGTCGTGCTACCATGGAGGTTATCTCTGGTTAGATGGGTGAATGACTGTGGATCTGATGTTGATCCACATGATCACTAGACTGAGCATGCATGGACCAGACCCCCAACAATTCTATCCAGGGAAGGCTGCAGATCTCTCCCTAGCGCAACGTATAAAGGAAACCTATGGCGATGTGGAGAAGGGGAAGTGAGGCTACAATGTGGCCTCCATCCAAGATGGCGTAGTGCACCTAGCTTGTCAACTGATTGCTGGAAATATAGTTAGGAAGAACAAACCAACGCAAGTTATAGGGTTCGTCATCAACCTCGTAGGGAAGTGCAATGAGGGCATGCAAATGAACTAGGTGATCTATCTCGTCAATGAGTTGGAGAAGGATTGTCGCAAAGTGCAGGACCAAGGCTATGAATTCCACTTCAGCTAGTTACTAATTCTTATAGAATTTGTCTCTTGAGAGATGTCGGAGGGAGTGAGATTCCTGGAAGTTGAGCCATTAGAACCATTGGCCGTGAGATTCACCACCTTGTGGTATACAAGTGACATGGTGAAGCAGTGGCAATCAAACGTGACGTTTCACACTTACTACCTACATATCACACGCACCATTAAGTCATTTCCCCGAATGACCCTAAACACCTTGCATACTTATAGGCCACTGGAAAAGTTTCGTGCAGACCGCCACTTTATTTACATCACTGCTTGCAGGGACGAAAGCAAGCAGGAGCTGCAGTCTTACTACAAATTGACTAATGAATACATCGATGAGATAACCAAGGAATCGTAGACTGAATTCCTTGTACCAGTCGAGCAGACAGATCTCTCCGACCTCGACATCATCAGAAGCCCTTTGGTCACTCAGACGGAGTGGGATGGACCGAGCAGTGCTAAGAAGAAGAAGAAAAAGGAAGAAGTGCAGGAGATAAACAACACATCGGGGGAAACTGCATCTGAATCACCTAGAGGAGGAGGAAGAAATGAAATAAACCAAGAGGAGGAAGGGGAAGAAGACAAGCAAGGAAAGGGCGAAGTAACATCGTTGAAGGAACCCCTTACAGAGGCCAAGACATCAAATAAAAGAAATGTTTCTACGAAGAAACCCTCAGCATGGAAGAAGTCACATGCCAATAATCCCCAGTCGCAGAATGTGCTCACAGTGGATGATATTTACCTCATCATCGCAATTGTAGTAGACGCTTTGGAGGATATCTTGTAGCGAAATGAAGCAAAGTAGGAGACAATGTATGATAGAATCGAGGCGAAGTTGATGGGGGTACAACAAGATCTCTATTCGAGTCATGCAGTTTCTACTGTGCCATCATCATAAAAAGCTATAGAATTGGGGGATGATCCCACTCAACTACAAAGGATAGAAGATGCTATAGAGGCTCGCCTTCATTGAGTACAACAAGAAAAAGAACAGGCCACAGAGGCCTTGAAGCAAGCAAAGGAGGAAGCCCTAGAGCAACTTCGGGTTGTGTAGCAAGAAAAAGATGACATGAGAGCGAAGTTTGAGGAGGACAAAGAGAAGATTCAGAGATAAAAAGACCATCTTCTCACGGAGAAGACTGTGGTCAAGGAGACAGTGGCTAGAGCACTTTGATATATGTTGTGCTTGGACCAGATGGAAGAAGAGACAAATGAGATCCAAGTGGGGAAGCTCGCTGAAGCCATTCAACAACTTCGAGCAAGAGTAGACAAGTTAGAATTGCAAGCAGTGCCGAGCACTCTATAGGAAGTGCGGGATCAGAGGGAAGAAACTGTCAAGAGAACAGTCAAAAGAATCAAGGCGTTGGCTTCAAAATGCAAGAAACTAAGTAACCGAAGTGTGCAGACCTATGAGCACCTTGCAGAAGACCTAGAATTGAGGACATTGGAGCCACAACTCCAGGAGGTGAAGAAACAGGTGTCTACAGTGCAAGTGTAGTTGAAGATGCTTACAGTAGTGGAGAAGATGAAGAGGGCACATGAGCAACATGTAGTTCAGCAGTAGGTCATTGCCATCCATAGCAGAGTGATGGAGGTGACACAATGACTCCAGTCAGTGCAGTATGAAGCCTGAAACCTCTTTGAAGAGATTGAGGGACAACGATCACAACTGGAACATGTGGTCACAACAGTGGAACAATGCTTGGAAGGGCTTGTCACCGAGCAAGTCATTCAGGAGTTCGTCGAGCAAGAGGCTTTGGTGAAGCAGCATGTTGAGGCATCTTGAGCTAAGCTCGAGGCCTTCAAAGTAGTGTTTCCTATATCAAAGTGACTTGGGATGAGTCACAAGTGAGTGTTGGGGGCCTGTTGGCCCTCGACCAAGATTTGTGGAAACATTGGTTGCGTTTGACCATTTTTGGGACTTCGATAGGCTAGTCGAAGACTGAGCGCCCAGGCGAAGCGGAGATCACGGGATCTCTCCCTTTTTGTGGGATTTTTGGGTTTTAGGGTTTATGTAACGGGTATGGGATGTCATCCCATGGGTTTACCCATGCTTAGGTCTATTTTGTAATGTATAAATAAGTAGCTAGGTGATGTAAGAAAGGGTCAGTGGCTTAATGCTAATATTAGCTATGTGCAAGAAGATTTGTTAAGGCTTGCAGAGCTAAGTGCAAGCGTTTTGTAAGTGCTTGGTGCAGATAGACTGTGTAAGGCTTTTTACTTTGATACAACTCGGGTAAGGAGGATCTGGTGAGGTGCATGCAAATATCCTGTCCTATGTGGAGTTGGCGTTCTGGCTTGGTGCATGTAAGAATATTGGAAGAGACTAATAAGAAGAGAAGAAGATTGATGGACGTAGCCCCACACTGGGGTGAACCACGTATATACTGTGTCAATGTGCTTTGTACTATGATGTTAATGTTGTTTATGCATTTAATTGCTTGGTGTAATAATCTTGCTGTGATAGGTAGATCCATTGATGCTTAGTGCTTTGTATATGAATGAATGACTAGATCTACTCTGATGCTATGTGATGAATGATTAGAGGTGCTTGATCTTGGTTGTTACTGCGCTGATTTGTAATAAGGATTTAACCTGTGATGTGAATAAGGGTTAAAGACTAATAAATTTTAATTGCTAAGTGTTATGTTAAAGTATTGTGATCACAGATCTGTGTCCCATCTAGGTTGTAGAAACTTGAGTCCTGCAACCCCCCTTGCCTCTACCTCGGGTGATACTTCATCTTCTTCGCAGGTGTTGTCGAAAGGGCTGGTAGTTAGGGTTTTGGTGGTGTGTTGTTGAAGCATTGAAACTTGGGTCTGCCACTGTGCCAAAAATGCTCCACATTTATTTCTGCACAAACACATATTTTACTGATGCATTCCACAAGATGCACTGCACTTCTAAATTGTGAAATAGTCAACATCCTTTCGTGCTCATTACATTATTGGTGTGTTTTTTGGACCTATGAGTACCACTAGGTTAAATTGTTTTATTGCAAATTAAGTGGTGTAATGTGTTAATATGAACACACCAATGCTACCATGTTATTGGAGAACCACAATTTGTTTAGCAATGGGTTGTGTCTTATAGAGCACCAGTGATGGATAATCCAACAAGATGCCCTGATATGCCAATTCGTTCAATATTTTTCTTGGTGTGGTTTTTTTAACAACATTGGTGCATTTGGTTATCATGGACACAACACTACACTAAATTTTATGGCATGTAAACTTAGTGGTGTTCTTTGTTAAATTGAACGCACTGATGCTTTGGTGTTCCTAGAGTACCAACATGTTGTTGAGCGATGCTTTGTCTTTTGTAATGCATCAGTGGCAAGGTGTCACAAAAGATGCACCACTATGTTTATTTTTTTAAATTTATCGCAGTGCTTTTCTTTGAATGACACCGGTGTGTATTGTTAGAGTTTACACACTGATGCTCCACATTTATTATTGTACTAGAATGTATTTTAGTGGTGCATTCCATAAGATGCACCACACTACTAAATTGTGAAATATTTGGCCCGATGTTGTGATCTTTACAACAAGGGTGTGTTTGTTGGACATAGGGACACCACTAGGTTAGATTGTTTTGTTGAAAATTAATCAATGTAATGTGTTAATATGAATGCACTGGTGCTACCATGTTATTGGAGCACTGGCGTTTTTTTTAGTGGTGCATTGTGTTGTATAGAGAACTGGTAGTGGGGCATCCAACAAGATACCATGTTATGCCAATTCCTTCATTACTTTTCCCGGTGCATTTCTTTTAAAAACATTGGTACATTTGCTACGCTAAATTTTATGAAATGTAAGATTAGAGGTGCACTTTGTTAAATGGAAAGCACTGGTGCTCTAGTGTTCTCAGAGCACCGACATATTGGTTAGAGGTGCATTGTCTTTTTTAACGCACCGGAAATGGGGTGTCACAAAAGATGCAGTGATATGGTTATTTTTAAAATTAATCACGGTTCTTGTCTTTGAACGGCATTAGTGCATATTGTTAGGGTCTATGGACTGGTGTTGATTCTTACTATGCATTTACGCATAGGATGCACCACTTTGGGGTAAGTCGAAGTTTTTATGCACACTGCACTGAATTAGACAAAAAAATTCAAAAAACAACCAAATTTCAAGCCAAATGCAAATCCTAATTCGATGAAAATGCAAATAGGAAGGTCATAAACAATTTACCTAGACTCTTATGTCCCAAGGAGGCATGGTTCCACCATTGAGAGGAAATGAAAATTTGTGGTGATTTCCAAAATTTGTAAATGTGTGGAATGCATTAATGGAGCTATCAAAATCATTGTAGAGCACTACAAACATGGCCCAAAAACATGTTGTTTGATGCCTCAAACCAGTTCTAAAAGGCTTCAAACCCCAAATCACCAAACTGGGACCTACCCCAAAAATGGGCCCTACAAGCCAATTTCTCCAATTTGTCTACCTAGAAAGTGCCAAGATAGACGAAAAATTATATAATGATTCATTCTAGATCAAATAGGGTGAAGATCCACCATTGGTGACCCTTCATATTTTTCAGGGCTCAGATGTAATTTAACCCCACAAGGAGTTTTGGATCTTTAATATGATAGGGTGGGGTATATTTGCATCGATGGAAACCTTCCAATGATTTTCAATTTTGCACTCCCCCCCATACCATGAATGACTATCCTATGCTAATATGGCTTCTATACGAGTGAACTTGACCATCCATGGTACTTAGAAGACCAGATTTAATAAATCCGTGCCCCTATTCAACCTTACCATGATCACTCTCCAAGGGGTTTCTTAGGGAAAATGGGGGTTACTCACTAAAAGACTATTAAATACCACTAACAACTTGAGGTTGAGATTGTGAAACCCTAAAATAAAATAAAATAAAAGTTGATTATGAATTGTTTTAATCAATTTCATTCATAATTTTAGGGTGGAGTGGAGAAAATATGTATGTTTTAAGAAAAATACAACGAGTATGGATTTTTTTCCCAAAAATATGTCTTGATCTTTTCAATAAAATATTAACTTCCATAATGATTTCATCAAAATAAAAATGTAATGTCACTACAAACTTCTAACATCTTCTCATAAGAAGAAAATATTGTAATATGGCTATTAAAATGTGTTCTATATCTAATCTTTCTCTTTTTGTAGTGTTGTAGTTTTGTTATGAATCTAATAACTTCCTTATTGCAAATGCAATAGGGTGATCTATATCACCTTCTCTCGTTTGTGTCAATATTTCTCCTAATTCTATTGCAAATGCATCCACATGCACATGAAATTCTTTTTCCCAGTATGGAAACACTAAAATTGGAGCAGTAACCATCTTCTCCTTCAAAAGATCCAAAATTTGTTGGCATTCATCATTCCATTGATACTTAGTTTCCTTCTTCAGTAATTTCTCCATTGGCACAATAATCTGTGCATATTACCTTATGAATTTCCTGTAATATCATATATGACCCAGTGTACTCTTCAACTGGCACATTGACTTTGGTGGTGGTAAGTTAACTATGACAACGATTTTAGCAGGATCGACCAACAAACCATGTTTACACACCACATGTCCTAACAAAATATCAAAAGGTGCATTGAAAATACATTTCTTAATATTCAATGATATTTGACACTCTCTGCATCTGTCTAACATTAATATTATCCCTGTAACATGATCCTTTAGTAAGCTAAACATTGTCCAATCATCCAAATAAACTTCTAAAAACTTGTGAATAAAGTCCTTAAAGGCTGCCACTACTACTCTTGAACAAATGGTTGGTGCATTCTTCTACCCAAATGGAATGACTATATACTAAATTGATCCCCATTTTGTAGCAAATGTTGTGACCTTATGTATATATTCTAGTGCTATCCTAATTTAATGATATCCAGAAAACCCATCTGTAAAATAATACGCTTCTTGACCCCCTACATTCTCCAAAACTTCGCCTGTAAATGGGGTAGGAAAAGGATCATGTAGGAAAGAATCATTCAATTTTCTCAAATCTACATAGATCCTAATCCCCCCTTGCTTCTATTCCTACACCACCATAGGACTTATCCATTCTGATTCTTCCATAAGTTCTACGACACCATCTTCCAACATCTTTTCAATTTCTACCTTCACTTTCTCTTTGTATATTGGATTTAATTTGTAAGGTGTATGTATTATAGGTCAGGATTTGGATTCAAAGGGATCTTCATCTCTCCTAGTTCTTCTTCTAATCCCTTCATTTCTGAAAATGTCACTGGGAATAAGTCATTATACTCATGCAGTTATTATGTGATTCTTTAGATTGTTTGATTATCCCAATAATCTCCAATGCTTGCAATCTTTGGGTTTTCTGCACTTCCAATGTTTAACTTCTTGATCTTTAATGGCATAGCATAATCTTCTGAATCTAGATTTGGTCCTTCTATTTCCCTTTCTCCTTCAAATTTTGAGATCTGGATATTGCACGAATTATTCTCTGCTAGATCTTCTTCTTCTGCGATGTGATAACAATGTAGCAATTGTTTAACTATCTGTCTATTACGCTTTTGATATGTTGGGATTATCTCAAATTTTGGTTCTTCAAATATTTTGCCTCTTACCACCTTCAACATTATATCTATCTTTGGAATTCCATGCTCAAAGGAAAATGTAACTACAAAATTATGTTGTATCTCTTCCCAGTTTGTAGTTTCTTTGTGTTGTTCCCGTAATGTGTACTAGTTCTTTGGAATGCCTTATAATATGTGAATAAAATCATTTGGCCATTCTTCTAGTGGTATTAATGTCCAATGAACCATACACTTATCTACATGTTCTTTAGGTTGTCCAATTCCATCATATTTCTCATGATATTTATGTTCTTTCTCTGCGTCAAATCTGATGTGCAAGAACCTCTTGCACTAAAACTAATTGTTGATCTTCTCCTTGTGTGTACCCCACCAACGTGAAGGTGTATCTTTCAAAGCAATATCTAATACTAGTAATCTCTGATTTTTTACTAGTTCCAATTCAAACTTCATTAAAAATTCTTCTAAGCCATTCAGACCATAAAAAGTAGGAGGTTCTCTTATCTCTGAACTAATCCATCTCAACGTGCGTGTCATTTTGGCACATCTTCTAGTGGATAATTCATGTAGTCATTACTGCCCGTTTTCCAATCCTGTATCATATTATGAAGCACACGAACCAATACTCCTCCAACTAAGCATGCCATCTACAGTTGGGTTGATATAATCCTCTTCGTGTGCGATAGTTTTGTATAATTGATTCACATCTTCTCTAAGAATATTGTTTATCGTAGGTTCCACATACCTTCCTCCTTCTGAGAGATCTAATGGTGCAATAACTATGTATTCTCCATATTAAAATATCATCTTCCTTGTCTTTAAATTGATAATAGCCTAGTTATCAGAGGCCCAATCCAAGCCCAACAAAGTTGAATATGGTGAAGCATTATCTACTATGTCAATGACTTCAAAGTCTACCATGGTGCACACACCATCTAGATCTACTGGAATTCCTTTCAATCTTCCAATTGGCACCACTCTATGTTGATTTGCTAACTTTAACTAAATGTGTGAATACCCCAATTGAGGTTCCCCCGTATCTTCCCAGGTCTTCTTTGTCAAAACATTGACTTCAAACCCTAAGTCTAGTATGATATCCCCATATTGAAGTCTCATATGTTTTTCATTCAACCTGAATTCTCTACTTGTTCTTCTCTTCTTCTAGACCCGATTCATTTTCTTTACCCGTTCTTCCCCAGGATGGCATTTTTCTAATAGATTTTGCAATATTTGTAAAGTGTTTCTATCATTCAACAACTTTACACAAGATCCCAAAAAAATTCTTAAGTTACTTACTTTCTCTGAAGGATTCTCTTTGTTGGTTTGATCAAATAGTGGAGGCATGTCATACACTGGTATCTCATCTATTGGATTTTTTCTTGAAGTAGACACAATGTTTTCTTTCAGAATCTCTTTCCTAGCCTCTTTGAATATCTATTTCTCTTTATGTGCATCAAACTTCTGTTTAGGCATTGTATTCTTCTAGACCCACTGGTTCTGGTCCCGATCCTTATTTTTTTCATCTTCTCCTATCTTAGATCCACCTCTAGTGACTATGTTGATCTTCTTCCCATCCTCTTCTATGTTTTCCACCACGATCCATTGCACGTTATGGTTGTTTTGGTTCCTCTTGTCCTGTATTTTTTTCAACAATGTCATAAAATCTTTTGTTTCATGGTCTATTGTATGACAATACATACGTGTCACAGGTGGTTGTGGACAGTCTCTGTCATAGTGTCCAGGTTTCTGATAGTTGTGACACACTACTAGTCCTCGACCTCCTCTAAAGCATCTTTATCCATGACCTCCTCCTCTGAAGCCACCTTTGTTTCCTTGATTATATTCACACTATGTATTATACTACGGTCCTTGATTATATTGTGGTTTCACATTACTGTATCGTGGTGGTGTTGCACACTGTTGTGCATTATATACTGTGGTGGTGATCCAAAATGTTGTGCATTGTTGTATTATGGTTGTGGCTGAAACTGTTGTGCGGTATTAAACTGTGGTCACTGCACATTTTTATACTACAGATGTTGCACAATTTGTCCTATTATGTGTTCAACCTGCACCCTATATGTATATGAAATCCTTTCTTTCATCATCTCCAAAGTTCTACAGTCCTTGTCTTCATGTCCAACGGACTTGCAAAAATTACAAAATGTACTCTTCAGTACTATTTGATACTTCTGCATCAGGGGGAAATGATAGGGATCATGCTCATGAGTTTTACAAATTGCACACCATGGTCCTCCTGAAAATAAATGGTTTGGTATACCCACTCCAATATACTGTGCAAATAATGGACACTCATTCTTATGATGGCCTTTTGTCCTACACATTGTACACCAAATGTTTTCCCTTTTCTCCTTACCTTTTCTCTGATTCAACTAGAATGTTAATTTCTTTAGGTCTTGCCTCAACTCTTCCATAGATGGATCGGTCTACTTATATTGATTTTCCTCTAGTTGTAAGGCTTCTTGAAGATCCTCAACCTGGCTCTGAAATTTCTACTACCTCAAAGAATTCTTCAAGTGTGGCAACAAAGAATTAAAAAACAAATGTCTATGTTACATATCAATAATATGGTACTTTAACTTACCTTTTATTCTTTTGAACTTTTGGTCCATTTCCCAGACTGATTCTCCTAGTTTCTACTTAATCTCTATCATTTCATTCATGAAATGGTCTTCTGAGCTTGGTTTCTGGAATTCATTTATTAATTGCCTCTTTACCTAGGCTATAGTTATAGGAGCTCTCGTTGGATTATTTGCTTCAATAGCCATGTACCAGTATAATGTGTGGTCTCTAAATGTGATTGTCAATTGTGCAACCTTTTTATCTTCATATGTAATCTTCTTTGTTTCCCATATCTTCTCATAGATAAACAAAAAAAAAATTCTGGGTCATCTGACCCATCCCCTCAGAACTCTAGTAACCTAATAGTTGGGTCTTGTTCTTCCATTGTGAAATTATTTGTACTACCACCTCCGTGTGGTGTAGATACTCGATTGCTACTTACTAAACTTGTAATTTTGCTTGATTTTCCACTACACCCCTATCCTATAAAAATTCTTCTACCACTATTCACTTGCTAGTTACCCAAATTTTCTTCTTCAGATGTCTTAGTCGCACATGGGGTTATGGGTTCCACACTAATTCAGATCTGGAATGGAGAGCCCTCTTCTTCACTGGACCCATAAGCACTATTTTTCCTCTCATATGTGGTGCACAAGATATCTTCAATCTTCCCCATGGCGTGAAGATCCTCTACATATTCCTCATCACTTTTCAAGCCCTCTCGCTTGGATACTTCCCTCTTCTTTCTATTCAGTTATACTGGAAGGGTAATCCGCTAGGTGTCACACTTTCTTTCCTTATGACCTCCCTGGTCTGCTCATCATCCATCATGATGGGGTCCATTGCTTCCTTCTTCTGGTTACTCTCTAGAGCCTTCTCCATCTCTCAGATCTTCCTTATTGCTTCCCCCAGTTCCCTCGTGTGCACAGAGTGATCTAGTTGTTTGATTCCATGGTCATCACACCTTTATCATAAAATAAGATCTTGATAGATGTGTAAAGAGACCTAATGTACCTTCCTCTGGTTCCCTTCAAGAAATCCTACTTTGCAACAATATATGACTTTGTTGTATCTACTACAAACTCAGTGATAAACCCTACAACAATGCTATCTAACCATAAATCTACTACGCACGTGAATTTATTGTTAACCCTTTCTAGTCGTGCAATGTTCTCAGCAGTCCACTCTACTGGCCTAATCCAATTAGTTGGATGGGTATCCTTTAACCTAAATAATCATTCATGTAATAAATCTGGAAAGTAACAAAAATATGCTTCGTGTAAATCAGTAAACACATACATATGTAGGTACTGGCGTGGTGTATACCTGGAGATTTTGTTATCTTTATGCATAAACTCTAAATGATTTGTCTCCAACCATATTTAAATCTCTTGCTTCATAGGATTCTATGGCCTAAACATCCCTTTTTACCACTGCATATTCTTCATCAAACCCCTTTTCGATTGTTCTTTTGAGTTCCAGCTGACAACATAACCATTTGTTGGATGTATGGGTCTACCTAGGTTCTACCTTAGTTCTCCAACAAAACTCTTTTCACCATCAACCCTTCTGGTAAACCCAAAGGCTACACCGCACACAGATTTCACAACACAATCTCACCCCAGATGGCTTATGGGTGACTGTAGGATGTATATGTCTACATTCATGGAACGGGTTGGGCATGTTATTTTTACTTCTCTTCTATTTTAACCTATATTTTACCATAACATTCATAAGATCTACTACTTTATCCATTCAATGATATACATTTTTCATAATTATACCGATGTGCACAATTATACTGGTGTGCACTATAAATAAACCCATTCATTCATCTAACTATTTATTCATAATTGCAGAAACAACAAAAAGCATTCAAACACATTACATCACAAGATTTTACCGTGGTTCACCCCTTGGGATACGTCCACAAAGATCTTATGTTTTATTCATTCTTCTTTAAAATAGCATTGCACGCATAACATCATAGTTTAGTATCGATGCATGAGGTTGACCAGAGTCGCACCAAGCTCCACTTCTTGCAACCCGGCCCTTAGTTATACTGCATAAGTCTCCACTAACTCTTCAAATATACAACCAAAACTGAACATACCAAAGACTCAAGACTCAAAAAGGTTCTCTGAAAATAGGCTCTTCCCATATGATTTATAAGATACCTCCTATATACCTCATACATCATATTTACACTACAAGAAGTGGGTAAAAACCCTTACATTATGACTCAAAAACCCTAACTCTAAGTGGACTCCACTTGTCCACTTTCTAACAGCCTTCCGCACAGTTGGTGTTCGATCCAACCGTTCCTTGCATTGATATTCCTTCCTTCCTGGAGTGTTGCTTCCTTTCCCCTTTGTCACACTGGCCTTCCTTCTTTTATGGCTCACACTGCTTCCTTTGGTCTATTATGCCTTTCTTACTGTGCTTCACTCCCAAAGTTGCCTGCTCCAACACTACTGCAGAGCAAGATTTCCTAAAGGGACCAAGAGGGAGGTACATTAGGTCGCTTTACACATCGATCAAGAACTTATTGCATGATAAAGACGTTATGACCATGGAATCATATAGCTAAATCACTATGCATGCATGGAGTTGATGGGGGAATCACTAAGGAGGATATGAGATATGGAGAGGGCTCTAGACAGAGGCCAGAAGAAGGAAGCAATGGACCATATAATCATGGATGAGGAGAAGACCAAAGAAATAATAAGAAAAGTAGGAGTGATGCGCAACGGATGACCCTACCAGTATAAGATCAATAAGAAAAAAAGGGTAGTAGCCGAGTGAGAGGGCTTGGACAATGATTAGGAAGATGTAGAGGATCTATGTGTGAATGGGAAAATTGAGGAAATATTGCACGCCACATATGAGAGGAAAACCAAAGGTCAAGGGTCCGATGCAGAAGAAGGCTCTCCATTCCAGATCCGAATTAGTGTGGAACCCACAACCCCATGTGCAACTAAGACATATGAAGAATAAAAACTGATTAACCAACAAGTGATTAGTGGTAGAAGGACTTTTACAAGATGTGGGTCCAGTGGCAATTCAAGTAGAAGCATAAGTTCAACAAGTAGCAGTCAAGTATCTACACCGCGCGAAGGTGGTAGTACACCAAACTTCACAATGACAGGACAAGATCCAATTGTTAGGTTACCGGAGTTCCGAGGATAATGGTCATATGACCTAGAGACACATATTTTCATTTGTGAAAATATTTGGGAAGCTAAGCAGATTACAGATGAAGATACAAATGTTGCGTAGTTGGAAATCACATTCAGAAATCGTGCATTGGATTGGTATATGGGTCTCGTAGTAAATAATCCAACTGGATCACCTACAATTGTTGCAGAAGTAAATGGGAAATTGATAAATGAATTTCAGAAACCAACTTCAGAGGATCAGTTCATGAACGAGATGATAGAGATTAAGAAGAATCCATGAGAATTAGTCTGGGAGGTTGGCCATAAGTTCAAAGACTAAAAGGTAAGTTGAAGTTCCCTATCACTGATATGCAGCATAAACAATTATTTGTTAACTTTTTATTGCCACACTTGAAGTATCCTTTGATACAACATAAATTCCAAATCCAGGTTGAGGCTCTGTATGAAGCCCTACAGTTGGAAGAAAATCAGTACAATCATATAGATCCAGTGGTAGAAGAGTTGAGAGCATACCCGAAGAACCTTACATTTCAGTTGAATCGAAATAAAGGTAAGGAGAAAAGAGAATATGCATGGTGTACATTATGCAATATGGAAGGTCATCATAAGAATGAGTGTCCATTATTTGTGCAGTATATAGGAGTAGGTATGCAAAATCATTTATCTTCAGGAGGACCATGGTGTGAGATATGCAAAACACACATAAATTATCCCTATCATTGTCCCATGATATAGAAGTATCAAACATCACCGAAGACTATATTTTGTAACTTTTGTAAGTCTGTTGGACATGAAGACAAAGACTGCATAACCTTGGAGATAATGAAGGAGAGGACATTAGATGCATATATGGTACAAGCTGAATTAATGAAAACACAACCTGTGCAACAACCACAGTATAATACCATGCAACAATTTCAAGAACAAACACAATATAATAATGTGCAACAATTTGGAGCACCATCGAAGTATAACGATGCACAACAGCGTGCGACACCACCGTAATACAATAATGTGAAGCCACGGTATAATCAAGGACCACAATATAATACATCGCACGAAGATAATAAAGGGAACAAAGGAGGCTTTAGAGGAGGATGTCATGGAGGAAGAGGCTTTGGAAGAGGTAGAGGACCTGTAGTTTGTCACAATTGTCAAAAACATGGATGTTATGCCAGATATTGTCCACAACCACCTGCCACATGTATGTATTGTTGCGCAACAAACCATGAGACAGAATATTGTCCAACACTTTTGGTAAATATACAGGACAAGAGAAACCAAAATAATTAGAATGTACAATGGATTATTGTAGAAAACATAGAAGAGGATGAGAATAAGATCAAAATAGTTACTAGAGGTGGAACTAAGACAAGAGATGATGCAGCAAAGCAGAACAAGGATATACACCATTGGATAAGGAAGAATACAATGTCTGAACATAAGTTTGATGCATGCGAAGAGAAAGAGACATTCAAAGAGGTTAGACATGATATTTTGAAGGAGAATATTGCATCTACTTCAAGAAAAAAAGTCAGTAGATGAGATACCAGTGTATGGCATGCCTCCCTTATTTGATCAGACTAGCAAAGATCAATATTCAGAGCAAGTAAGTAACTTAAGATAATTTTTGGGGTCTTGTGTGAAATTGTTTAATGATAAAAATTCTTTACAAGTACCGCAAAGCCTGTTAGAAAAGTGTAATTCTAGGGAAGAAGGGGTAAAGATAGTGAATTAGGTCCATAAGAAGAGAAGAACAAGCATGGAATTCAGGTTGAATGTAAACATTGGAGATTTCAATATGGGGGATATTATATTAGACCTAGGGTTTGAAGTGAATGTTCTGCTAAAGAAGACATGGGAAGTTATGGGGGAGCCTACATTAGGGTATTCATCTATCCAGTTGAAATTAGAAAATAAGCATAGAGTGGTGCTAATTGTTAGATTGAAGGGGATACCAATAGATATAGATGGTGTGCGCACCATGGAATACTTTGAAGTCATTCACATAGTGGATAACACTTCACCATATCCAACATTATTGGTTCTGAATTGGGAATTTGATAACCATACTATTATTAACTTGAAGATTAGGAAGATGATATTTGAATTTGGAGACTACATAGTTATTGTGCCATTGGATCCCTCAGAAGGAGGAAGGTATGTAGAACCTATGACATAAAATTTTATTACAGATGATGTCAATCAGTTATATTGAACTACCACGCATGAAGAGGATTATATCAACCCAATTGCAGATGGAATGTTGAGTTGGAGGAGTATTAATTCTTGTGCTTCAGACTCTAACACAGGACTGGGACACTGGCAGTAGTGATTACATGAATTATATACCCAAAGATGTGCCAGAATGATGTGTGCTCTAAGATAGATTGGTTTAGAGGTAAGAGAACCTCCTAATTTTTATGGTTTGAATGACTTAGAAGAACTTTTTATGAAGTTTGAATTAGAAATAGCAGAAAATCAAAGATTACCAGTATCAGATATTGCTTTGAAATATACACTTGTTCGTTGTTTGGGTACACATAAGGAGAAGATCAATAACTGGTATCAATGCAAGAGGTTACTATGCATCAGATTCGACGAGAAGGAGCATAGATATGAGGAGAAATATGATGGATTTGGACAACCCAGAAAACATGTATATAGGTGCTTGGTTAAGTGGATATTAATACCACCAGAATAATGGCTACACCATTTTATTCACACATTAGAAGGCATTCCAAGGAATTGGTACACCAAATAGGAACAATGCAAGGAAAATGCAAATTGGGAAGAAATGCAGCAGGATTTTGTGGTTACATTTACCTTTGAACATGAGAGTCCAAAGATAGATACAACATTGAAAGTGGTAAGAGACATGATATTTGAAGAACCTGAATTTGAAATAGTCCCAACATATCAAAATCAGAAGAAACAGACATTTAGACAATTACTACACTTTTATCATGTCACATAAGAAGAAGATCCAGCAGAAGAAAACCTGCACAATATCCAGATCCCATAAGTTGAAGGAGAGAGGGAAGTAGAAGGTCCAAAGCTAGATTCATAAGACTATGCTACACCATTGAAGATCAACAAGGTAAATATTCGAACTGCAGAAAATCCAAAGATTGCAAGCATTGGATATTATTGGGATAATCAGACAGTAGAAAGAATCATAGAGTTATTGCACGAATACAGTGACGAGTTTCCAGGGACGTTTTCAAAGATGAAGGGATTAGTAGGAGAACTTGGAGAGATGAAGATCCATTTGAAACAAGATATTAGACCTATAAGACAGATACCTTACAGTTTAAATCCAGTGTATAAGAAGAAGGTGGAGGAAGAAATTAACAATATGTTATAGGTTGGTGTCATAGAACCTGTGGAAGAATTAGAATGGATCCGCCCTATGGTAGTGCAGGAAAAGAAGCAAGGGGGAATCGAGATTTGTGTGGATTTGAGAAAACTGAATGATGCTTGCTTACATGATCATTTTCCTACCCCATTCACAGATAAAGTTCTAGACAATGTAGGAGGTCAAGAAGCTTATTCATTTACATATGAGTTTTTAGGATATCATCAGATCGAGATAACACCATAAGATAGACATAAGACTACATTTTCTACAGAATGGGAATAATTTCAGTATACAATGATGCCATTTGGACTGAAGAATGCACCTACAATGTTTTCAAGGGTAGTAGTGGCTATCTTTAAGGACCTTATTCATACGTTTTTGGAGGTTTAATTGGATTATTGGACAATGTTTAGTTTACTGAAGGATCATGTGGAAGTGTTAATATTGATGTTAGACATATGTAGACAGTGTTAGATTTCATTGAATATTAAGAAATTCATTTTCAGTGCACCTTTTGGTATTTTGTTAGGGCATGTGGTGTGTAAATAGAGTTTGTTGGTTGATCCTACTAAAATTGTTGTCATAGTTAATTTACCACAACCAAATTCACTGCGCCAATTGAAGAGTACATTTGGTCATACATGGTATTACAGAAAGTTTATAAGGGGATAGGCACAAATTACTGAGCTAATGGAGAAATTGTTGAAGAAGGATACTAAATGTCAGCGGAATGATGAGTCCCAGTAGAGTTTAGATATTTTGAAGGAGAATATGGTGACTGCACCAATTATGGTGTTTCCAGATTGGTCTAAGGAATTTCATGTGCATGTGGATGCATATGCAATAGCACTAGGAGCAATATTAACACAACCAAGAGAAGGTGATATAGATCACCCAATTTCATTTGCAAGAAGAAAGTTATCATATTCATAAAATAACTACAATACTACAGAAAGAGAAATATTGGCCATGGTATATGCACTACAGATATTCAGACATTACTTGTTAGGGAAACATTTCAATATGTTTACAGATCATTCTACTCTTAGATGTTTAGTCAATAAGCTAGTGTTGGGGGGAAGAATATGTAGATGACTACATTTACTCCAGGAGTTTGAATTTGAAGTTGTGGTGAAGCCTAGAATATTGAATGCGGGGTCAGATCATCTACCAAGAATAATTAATGGAGAGGAACCAAGAAGTTTGGAGGATAACTTCCCAGATGCACAATTGTTTTCAGTATAGATAGTTGATAAGTATTTTGCTAACACTGTTGAGTTTTTGAGTACAAGATTTGCACCAAAGGAATTTAATATTGTGCAGAAGAAGAACTTGGTAGTTAGAGATGTAGAATATCAATTGATTGTAGGTCATTTATACAAACTTGGTGCAAACAAAATTTTGAGGAGATGTGTTA
>ML779631.1:525420-556937 GCA_009831015.1 Picea engelmannii | reverse complement strand
ATGCATCCACATGCACATGAAATTCTTTTTCCCAGTATGGAAACACTAAAATTGGAGCAGTAACCATCTTCTCCTTCAAAAGATCCAAAATTTGTTGGCATTCATCATTCCATTGATACTTAGTTTCCTTCTTCAGTAATTTCTCCATTGGCACAATAATCTGTGCATATTACCTTATGAATTTCCTGTAATATCATATATGACCCAGTGTACTCTTCAACTGGCACATTGACTTTGGTGGTGGTAAGTTAACTATGACAACGATTTTAGCAGGATCGACCAACAAACCATGTTTACACACCACATGTCCTAACAAAATATCAAAAGGTGCATTGAAAATACATTTCTTAATATTCAATGATATTTGACACTCTCTGCATCTGTCTAACATTAATATTATCCCTGTAACATGATCCTTTAGTAAGCTAAACATTGTCCAATCATCCAAATAAACTTCTAAAAACTTGTGAATAAAGTCCTTAAAGGCTGCCACTACTACTCTTGAACAAATGGTTGGTGCATTCTTCTACCCAAATGGAATGACTATATACTAAATTGATCCCCATTTTGTAGCAAATGTTGTGACCTTATGTATATATTCTAGTGCTATCCTAATTTAATGATATCCAGAAAACCCATCTGTAAAATAATACGCTTCTTGACCCCCTACATTCTCCAAAACTTCGCCTGTAAATGGGGTAGGAAAAGGATCATGTAGGAAAGAATCATTCAATTTTCTCAAATCTACATAGATCCTAATCCCCCCTTGCTTCTATTCCTACACCACCATAGGACTTATCCATTCTGATTCTTCCATAAGTTCTACGACACCATCTTCCAACATCTTTTCAATTTCTACCTTCACTTTCTCTTTGTATATTGGATTTAATTTGTAAGGTGTATGTATTATAGGTCAGGATTTGGATTCAAAGGGATCTTCATCTCTCCTAGTTCTTCTTCTAATCCCTTCATTTCTGAAAATGTCACTGGGAATAAGTCATTATACTCATGCAGTTATTATGTGATTCTTTAGATTGTTTGATTATCCCAATAATCTCCAATGCTTGCAATCTTTGGGTTTTCTGCACTTCCAATGTTTAACTTCTTGATCTTTAATGGCATAGCATAATCTTCTGAATCTAGATTTGGTCCTTCTATTTCCCTTTCTCCTTCAAATTTTGAGATCTGGATATTGCACGAATTATTCTCTGCTAGATCTTCTTCTTCTGCGATGTGATAACAATGTAGCAATTGTTTAACTATCTGTCTATTACGCTTTTGATATGTTGGGATTATCTCAAATTTTGGTTCTTCAAATATTTTGCCTCTTACCACCTTCAACATTATATCTATCTTTGGAATTCCATGCTCAAAGGAAAATGTAACTACAAAATTATGTTGTATCTCTTCCCAGTTTGTAGTTTCTTTGTGTTGTTCCCGTAATGTGTACTAGTTCTTTGGAATGCCTTATAATATGTGAATAAAATCATTTGGCCATTCTTCTAGTGGTATTAATGTCCAATGAACCATACACTTATCTACATGTTCTTTAGGTTGTCCAATTCCATCATATTTCTCATGATATTTATGTTCTTTCTCTGCGTCAAATCTGATGTGCAAGAACCTCTTGCACTAAAACTAATTGTTGATCTTCTCCTTGTGTGTACCCCACCAACGTGAAGGTGTATCTTTCAAAGCAATATCTAATACTAGTAATCTCTGATTTTTTACTAGTTCCAATTCAAACTTCATTAAAAATTCTTCTAAGCCATTCAGACCATAAAAAGTAGGAGGTTCTCTTATCTCTGAACTAATCCATCTCAACGTGCGTGTCATTTTGGCACATCTTCTAGTGGATAATTCATGTAGTCATTACTGCCCGTTTTCCAATCCTGTATCATATTATGAAGCACACGAACCAATACTCCTCCAACTAAGCATGCCATCTACAGTTGGGTTGATATAATCCTCTTCGTGTGCGATAGTTTTGTATAATTGATTCACATCTTCTCTAAGAATATTGTTTATCGTAGGTTCCACATACCTTCCTCCTTCTGAGAGATCTAATGGTGCAATAACTATGTATTCTCCATATTAAAATATCATCTTCCTTGTCTTTAAATTGATAATAGCCTAGTTATCAGAGGCCCAATCCAAGCCCAACAAAGTTGAATATGGTGAAGCATTATCTACTATGTCAATGACTTCAAAGTCTACCATGGTGCACACACCATCTAGATCTACTGGAATTCCTTTCAATCTTCCAATTGGCACCACTCTATGTTGATTTGCTAACTTTAACTAAATGTGTGAATACCCCAATTGAGGTTCCCCCGTATCTTCCCAGGTCTTCTTTGTCAAAACATTGACTTCAAACCCTAAGTCTAGTATGATATCCCCATATTGAAGTCTCATATGTTTTTCATTCAACCTGAATTCTCTACTTGTTCTTCTCTTCTTCTAGACCCGATTCATTTTCTTTACCCGTTCTTCCCCAGGATGGCATTTTTCTAATAGATTTTGCAATATTTGTAAAGTGTTTCTATCATTCAACAACTTTACACAAGATCCCAAAAAAATTCTTAAGTTACTTACTTTCTCTGAAGGATTCTCTTTGTTGGTTTGATCAAATAGTGGAGGCATGTCATACACTGGTATCTCATCTATTGGATTTTTTCTTGAAGTAGACACAATGTTTTCTTTCAGAATCTCTTTCCTAGCCTCTTTGAATATCTATTTCTCTTTATGTGCATCAAACTTCTGTTTAGGCATTGTATTCTTCTAGACCCACTGGTTCTGGTCCCGATCCTTATTTTTTTCATCTTCTCCTATCTTAGATCCACCTCTAGTGACTATGTTGATCTTCTTCCCATCCTCTTCTATGTTTTCCACCACGATCCATTGCACGTTATGGTTGTTTTGGTTCCTCTTGTCCTGTATTTTTTTCAACAATGTCATAAAATCTTTTGTTTCATGGTCTATTGTATGACAATACATACGTGTCACAGGTGGTTGTGGACAGTCTCTGTCATAGTGTCCAGGTTTCTGATAGTTGTGACACACTACTAGTCCTCGACCTCCTCTAAAGCATCTTTATCCATGACCTCCTCCTCTGAAGCCACCTTTGTTTCCTTGATTATATTCACACTATGTATTATACTACGGTCCTTGATTATATTGTGGTTTCACATTACTGTATCGTGGTGGTGTTGCACACTGTTGTGCATTATATACTGTGGTGGTGATCCAAAATGTTGTGCATTGTTGTATTATGGTTGTGGCTGAAACTGTTGTGCGGTATTAAACTGTGGTCACTGCACATTTTTATACTACAGATGTTGCACAATTTGTCCTATTATGTGTTCAACCTGCACCCTATATGTATATGAAATCCTTTCTTTCATCATCTCCAAAGTTCTACAGTCCTTGTCTTCATGTCCAACGGACTTGCAAAAATTACAAAATGTACTCTTCAGTACTATTTGATACTTCTGCATCAGGGGGAAATGATAGGGATCATGCTCATGAGTTTTACAAATTGCACACCATGGTCCTCCTGAAAATAAATGGTTTGGTATACCCACTCCAATATACTGTGCAAATAATGGACACTCATTCTTATGATGGCCTTTTGTCCTACACATTGTACACCAAATGTTTTCCCTTTTCTCCTTACCTTTTCTCTGATTCAACTAGAATGTTAATTTCTTTAGGTCTTGCCTCAACTCTTCCATAGATGGATCGGTCTACTTATATTGATTTTCCTCTAGTTGTAAGGCTTCTTGAAGATCCTCAACCTGGCTCTGAAATTTCTACTACCTCAAAGAATTCTTCAAGTGTGGCAACAAAGAATTAAAAAACAAATGTCTATGTTACATATCAATAATATGGTACTTTAACTTACCTTTTATTCTTTTGAACTTTTGGTCCATTTCCCAGACTGATTCTCCTAGTTTCTACTTAATCTCTATCATTTCATTCATGAAATGGTCTTCTGAGCTTGGTTTCTGGAATTCATTTATTAATTGCCTCTTTACCTAGGCTATAGTTATAGGAGCTCTCGTTGGATTATTTGCTTCAATAGCCATGTACCAGTATAATGTGTGGTCTCTAAATGTGATTGTCAATTGTGCAACCTTTTTATCTTCATATGTAATCTTCTTTGTTTCCCATATCTTCTCATAGATAAACAAAAAAAAAATTCTGGGTCATCTGACCCATCCCCTCAGAACTCTAGTAACCTAATAGTTGGGTCTTGTTCTTCCATTGTGAAATTATTTGTACTACCACCTCCGTGTGGTGTAGATACTCGATTGCTACTTACTAAACTTGTAATTTTGCTTGATTTTCCACTACACCCCTATCCTATAAAAATTCTTCTACCACTATTCACTTGCTAGTTACCCAAATTTTCTTCTTCAGATGTCTTAGTCGCACATGGGGTTATGGGTTCCACACTAATTCAGATCTGGAATGGAGAGCCCTCTTCTTCACTGGACCCATAAGCACTATTTTTCCTCTCATATGTGGTGCACAAGATATCTTCAATCTTCCCCATGGCGTGAAGATCCTCTACATATTCCTCATCACTTTTCAAGCCCTCTCGCTTGGATACTTCCCTCTTCTTTCTATTCAGTTATACTGGAAGGGTAATCCGCTAGGTGTCACACTTTCTTTCCTTATGACCTCCCTGGTCTGCTCATCATCCATCATGATGGGGTCCATTGCTTCCTTCTTCTGGTTACTCTCTAGAGCCTTCTCCATCTCTCAGATCTTCCTTATTGCTTCCCCCAGTTCCCTCGTGTGCACAGAGTGATCTAGTTGTTTGATTCCATGGTCATCACACCTTTATCATAAAATAAGATCTTGATAGATGTGTAAAGAGACCTAATGTACCTTCCTCTGGTTCCCTTCAAGAAATCCTACTTTGCAACAATATATGACTTTGTTGTATCTACTACAAACTCAGTGATAAACCCTACAACAATGCTATCTAACCATAAATCTACTACGCACGTGAATTTATTGTTAACCCTTTCTAGTCGTGCAATGTTCTCAGCAGTCCACTCTACTGGCCTAATCCAATTAGTTGGATGGGTATCCTTTAACCTAAATAATCATTCATGTAATAAATCTGGAAAGTAACAAAAATATGCTTCGTGTAAATCAGTAAACACATACATATGTAGGTACTGGCGTGGTGTATACCTGGAGATTTTGTTATCTTTATGCATAAACTCTAAATGATTTGTCTCCAACCATATTTAAATCTCTTGCTTCATAGGATTCTATGGCCTAAACATCCCTTTTTACCACTGCATATTCTTCATCAAACCCCTTTTCGATTGTTCTTTTGAGTTCCAGCTGACAACATAACCATTTGTTGGATGTATGGGTCTACCTAGGTTCTACCTTAGTTCTCCAACAAAACTCTTTTCACCATCAACCCTTCTGGTAAACCCAAAGGCTACACCGCACACAGATTTCACAACACAATCTCACCCCAGATGGCTTATGGGTGACTGTAGGATGTATATGTCTACATTCATGGAACGGGTTGGGCATGTTATTTTTACTTCTCTTCTATTTTAACCTATATTTTACCATAACATTCATAAGATCTACTACTTTATCCATTCAATGATATACATTTTTCATAATTATACCGATGTGCACAATTATACTGGTGTGCACTATAAATAAACCCATTCATTCATCTAACTATTTATTCATAATTGCAGAAACAACAAAAAGCATTCAAACACATTACATCACAAGATTTTACCGTGGTTCACCCCTTGGGATACGTCCACAAAGATCTTATGTTTTATTCATTCTTCTTTAAAATAGCATTGCACGCATAACATCATAGTTTAGTATCGATGCATGAGGTTGACCAGAGTCGCACCAAGCTCCACTTCTTGCAACCCGGCCCTTAGTTATACTGCATAAGTCTCCACTAACTCTTCAAATATACAACCAAAACTGAACATACCAAAGACTCAAGACTCAAAAAGGTTCTCTGAAAATAGGCTCTTCCCATATGATTTATAAGATACCTCCTATATACCTCATACATCATATTTACACTACAAGAAGTGGGTAAAAACCCTTACATTATGACTCAAAAACCCTAACTCTAAGTGGACTCCACTTGTCCACTTTCTAACAGCCTTCCGCACAGTTGGTGTTCGATCCAACCGTTCCTTGCATTGATATTCCTTCCTTCCTGGAGTGTTGCTTCCTTTCCCCTTTGTCACACTGGCCTTCCTTCTTTTATGGCTCACACTGCTTCCTTTGGTCTATTATGCCTTTCTTACTGTGCTTCACTCCCAAAGTTGCCTGCTCCAACACTACTGCAGAGCAAGATTTCCTAAAGGGACCAAGAGGGAGGTACATTAGGTCGCTTTACACATCGATCAAGAACTTATTGCATGATAAAGACGTTATGACCATGGAATCATATAGCTAAATCACTATGCATGCATGGAGTTGATGGGGGAATCACTAAGGAGGATATGAGATATGGAGAGGGCTCTAGACAGAGGCCAGAAGAAGGAAGCAATGGACCATATAATCATGGATGAGGAGAAGACCAAAGAAATAATAAGAAAAGTAGGAGTGATGCGCAACGGATGACCCTACCAGTATAAGATCAATAAGAAAAAAAGGGTAGTAGCCGAGTGAGAGGGCTTGGACAATGATTAGGAAGATGTAGAGGATCTATGTGTGAATGGGAAAATTGAGGAAATATTGCACGCCACATATGAGAGGAAAACCAAAGGTCAAGGGTCCGATGCAGAAGAAGGCTCTCCATTCCAGATCCGAATTAGTGTGGAACCCACAACCCCATGTGCAACTAAGACATATGAAGAATAAAAACTGATTAACCAACAAGTGATTAGTGGTAGAAGGACTTTTACAAGATGTGGGTCCAGTGGCAATTCAAGTAGAAGCATAAGTTCAACAAGTAGCAGTCAAGTATCTACACCGCGCGAAGGTGGTAGTACACCAAACTTCACAATGACAGGACAAGATCCAATTGTTAGGTTACCGGAGTTCCGAGGATAATGGTCATATGACCTAGAGACACATATTTTCATTTGTGAAAATATTTGGGAAGCTAAGCAGATTACAGATGAAGATACAAATGTTGCGTAGTTGGAAATCACATTCAGAAATCGTGCATTGGATTGGTATATGGGTCTCGTAGTAAATAATCCAACTGGATCACCTACAATTGTTGCAGAAGTAAATGGGAAATTGATAAATGAATTTCAGAAACCAACTTCAGAGGATCAGTTCATGAACGAGATGATAGAGATTAAGAAGAATCCATGAGAATTAGTCTGGGAGGTTGGCCATAAGTTCAAAGACTAAAAGGTAAGTTGAAGTTCCCTATCACTGATATGCAGCATAAACAATTATTTGTTAACTTTTTATTGCCACACTTGAAGTATCCTTTGATACAACATAAATTCCAAATCCAGGTTGAGGCTCTGTATGAAGCCCTACAGTTGGAAGAAAATCAGTACAATCATATAGATCCAGTGGTAGAAGAGTTGAGAGCATACCCGAAGAACCTTACATTTCAGTTGAATCGAAATAAAGGTAAGGAGAAAAGAGAATATGCATGGTGTACATTATGCAATATGGAAGGTCATCATAAGAATGAGTGTCCATTATTTGTGCAGTATATAGGAGTAGGTATGCAAAATCATTTATCTTCAGGAGGACCATGGTGTGAGATATGCAAAACACACATAAATTATCCCTATCATTGTCCCATGATATAGAAGTATCAAACATCACCGAAGACTATATTTTGTAACTTTTGTAAGTCTGTTGGACATGAAGACAAAGACTGCATAACCTTGGAGATAATGAAGGAGAGGACATTAGATGCATATATGGTACAAGCTGAATTAATGAAAACACAACCTGTGCAACAACCACAGTATAATACCATGCAACAATTTCAAGAACAAACACAATATAATAATGTGCAACAATTTGGAGCACCATCGAAGTATAACGATGCACAACAGCGTGCGACACCACCGTAATACAATAATGTGAAGCCACGGTATAATCAAGGACCACAATATAATACATCGCACGAAGATAATAAAGGGAACAAAGGAGGCTTTAGAGGAGGATGTCATGGAGGAAGAGGCTTTGGAAGAGGTAGAGGACCTGTAGTTTGTCACAATTGTCAAAAACATGGATGTTATGCCAGATATTGTCCACAACCACCTGCCACATGTATGTATTGTTGCGCAACAAACCATGAGACAGAATATTGTCCAACACTTTTGGTAAATATACAGGACAAGAGAAACCAAAATAATTAGAATGTACAATGGATTATTGTAGAAAACATAGAAGAGGATGAGAATAAGATCAAAATAGTTACTAGAGGTGGAACTAAGACAAGAGATGATGCAGCAAAGCAGAACAAGGATATACACCATTGGATAAGGAAGAATACAATGTCTGAACATAAGTTTGATGCATGCGAAGAGAAAGAGACATTCAAAGAGGTTAGACATGATATTTTGAAGGAGAATATTGCATCTACTTCAAGAAAAAAAGTCAGTAGATGAGATACCAGTGTATGGCATGCCTCCCTTATTTGATCAGACTAGCAAAGATCAATATTCAGAGCAAGTAAGTAACTTAAGATAATTTTTGGGGTCTTGTGTGAAATTGTTTAATGATAAAAATTCTTTACAAGTACCGCAAAGCCTGTTAGAAAAGTGTAATTCTAGGGAAGAAGGGGTAAAGATAGTGAATTAGGTCCATAAGAAGAGAAGAACAAGCATGGAATTCAGGTTGAATGTAAACATTGGAGATTTCAATATGGGGGATATTATATTAGACCTAGGGTTTGAAGTGAATGTTCTGCTAAAGAAGACATGGGAAGTTATGGGGGAGCCTACATTAGGGTATTCATCTATCCAGTTGAAATTAGAAAATAAGCATAGAGTGGTGCTAATTGTTAGATTGAAGGGGATACCAATAGATATAGATGGTGTGCGCACCATGGAATACTTTGAAGTCATTCACATAGTGGATAACACTTCACCATATCCAACATTATTGGTTCTGAATTGGGAATTTGATAACCATACTATTATTAACTTGAAGATTAGGAAGATGATATTTGAATTTGGAGACTACATAGTTATTGTGCCATTGGATCCCTCAGAAGGAGGAAGGTATGTAGAACCTATGACATAAAATTTTATTACAGATGATGTCAATCAGTTATATTGAACTACCACGCATGAAGAGGATTATATCAACCCAATTGCAGATGGAATGTTGAGTTGGAGGAGTATTAATTCTTGTGCTTCAGACTCTAACACAGGACTGGGACACTGGCAGTAGTGATTACATGAATTATATACCCAAAGATGTGCCAGAATGATGTGTGCTCTAAGATAGATTGGTTTAGAGGTAAGAGAACCTCCTAATTTTTATGGTTTGAATGACTTAGAAGAACTTTTTATGAAGTTTGAATTAGAAATAGCAGAAAATCAAAGATTACCAGTATCAGATATTGCTTTGAAATATACACTTGTTCGTTGTTTGGGTACACATAAGGAGAAGATCAATAACTGGTATCAATGCAAGAGGTTACTATGCATCAGATTCGACGAGAAGGAGCATAGATATGAGGAGAAATATGATGGATTTGGACAACCCAGAAAACATGTATATAGGTGCTTGGTTAAGTGGATATTAATACCACCAGAATAATGGCTACACCATTTTATTCACACATTAGAAGGCATTCCAAGGAATTGGTACACCAAATAGGAACAATGCAAGGAAAATGCAAATTGGGAAGAAATGCAGCAGGATTTTGTGGTTACATTTACCTTTGAACATGAGAGTCCAAAGATAGATACAACATTGAAAGTGGTAAGAGACATGATATTTGAAGAACCTGAATTTGAAATAGTCCCAACATATCAAAATCAGAAGAAACAGACATTTAGACAATTACTACACTTTTATCATGTCACATAAGAAGAAGATCCAGCAGAAGAAAACCTGCACAATATCCAGATCCCATAAGTTGAAGGAGAGAGGGAAGTAGAAGGTCCAAAGCTAGATTCATAAGACTATGCTACACCATTGAAGATCAACAAGGTAAATATTCGAACTGCAGAAAATCCAAAGATTGCAAGCATTGGATATTATTGGGATAATCAGACAGTAGAAAGAATCATAGAGTTATTGCACGAATACAGTGACGAGTTTCCAGGGACGTTTTCAAAGATGAAGGGATTAGTAGGAGAACTTGGAGAGATGAAGATCCATTTGAAACAAGATATTAGACCTATAAGACAGATACCTTACAGTTTAAATCCAGTGTATAAGAAGAAGGTGGAGGAAGAAATTAACAATATGTTATAGGTTGGTGTCATAGAACCTGTGGAAGAATTAGAATGGATCCGCCCTATGGTAGTGCAGGAAAAGAAGCAAGGGGGAATCGAGATTTGTGTGGATTTGAGAAAACTGAATGATGCTTGCTTACATGATCATTTTCCTACCCCATTCACAGATAAAGTTCTAGACAATGTAGGAGGTCAAGAAGCTTATTCATTTACATATGAGTTTTTAGGATATCATCAGATCGAGATAACACCATAAGATAGACATAAGACTACATTTTCTACAGAATGGGAATAATTTCAGTATACAATGATGCCATTTGGACTGAAGAATGCACCTACAATGTTTTCAAGGGTAGTAGTGGCTATCTTTAAGGACCTTATTCATACGTTTTTGGAGGTTTAATTGGATTATTGGACAATGTTTAGTTTACTGAAGGATCATGTGGAAGTGTTAATATTGATGTTAGACATATGTAGACAGTGTTAGATTTCATTGAATATTAAGAAATTCATTTTCAGTGCACCTTTTGGTATTTTGTTAGGGCATGTGGTGTGTAAATAGAGTTTGTTGGTTGATCCTACTAAAATTGTTGTCATAGTTAATTTACCACAACCAAATTCACTGCGCCAATTGAAGAGTACATTTGGTCATACATGGTATTACAGAAAGTTTATAAGGGGATAGGCACAAATTACTGAGCTAATGGAGAAATTGTTGAAGAAGGATACTAAATGTCAGCGGAATGATGAGTCCCAGTAGAGTTTAGATATTTTGAAGGAGAATATGGTGACTGCACCAATTATGGTGTTTCCAGATTGGTCTAAGGAATTTCATGTGCATGTGGATGCATATGCAATAGCACTAGGAGCAATATTAACACAACCAAGAGAAGGTGATATAGATCACCCAATTTCATTTGCAAGAAGAAAGTTATCATATTCATAAAATAACTACAATACTACAGAAAGAGAAATATTGGCCATGGTATATGCACTACAGATATTCAGACATTACTTGTTAGGGAAACATTTCAATATGTTTACAGATCATTCTACTCTTAGATGTTTAGTCAATAAGCTAGTGTTGGGGGGAAGAATATGTAGATGACTACATTTACTCCAGGAGTTTGAATTTGAAGTTGTGGTGAAGCCTAGAATATTGAATGCGGGGTCAGATCATCTACCAAGAATAATTAATGGAGAGGAACCAAGAAGTTTGGAGGATAACTTCCCAGATGCACAATTGTTTTCAGTATAGATAGTTGATAAGTATTTTGCTAACACTGTTGAGTTTTTGAGTACAAGATTTGCACCAAAGGAATTTAATATTGTGCAGAAGAAGAACTTGGTAGTTAGAGATGTAGAATATCAATTGATTGTAGGTCATTTATACAAACTTGGTGCAAACAAAATTTTGAGGAGATGTGTTATGGAGCATGAAAGGCCTATCATTTTGGCAGAAGCACATGAAGGAATAGTTGGAGGACATTATGCAGGGAAAGCTACTGCGTAGAAGGTATTATGTGCATGATTATGGTGGCCAACATTTCACAAGGATTCAAAGGAGTACTATCAGAATTGTGATGTATGTCAGAGAGTTGGAAAGTATTCCAAGAGGGATGAGATGCCATTGAGACCTCATGTAAATTTGCAAGTATTTGATAAATGAGAATTAGACTTTGTAGGTCCAATTAATAAACCAACAAGAAGATCAGGGGCTAGATATATTATTACAGTGACATAATACTTAACCATATGGGTTGAGGCAACAACGATGAAGGATTGCAGCATAGAGACTGCAACACACTTTTTATTTGAACACGCAGTGACAAGATTTGGATGCCCAAGAATTTTGATGAGAGATCAGGGGCTCATTTTTTTAATAGTACAATCCAGACAATGTTGGAATAATTTGAAATACAACATAAGAAGAGAACTCCATATCATCATCATGTGAATGGGATAGTAGAAGCATTTAACAACATATTGGAGAATGCCTTGACAAAGATTTGTAATGTGAACATATATGATTGGGATTTGAAAGTACCAACAGTGTTATGGGCCTATAGAAATACATGCAAGAAGCTAACAGGACATACACCCTTCAAGATGGTGTATGGACATGAAGCAGTAGTTCATTTGGATTATTTTATACCAAGTCTATGCATTGCAACTATTACAAACATGACAGAAAGAGGCGTAGAAAATAAAATATTAACTCAACTCGTGGAATTAGAATAAGATAGAATTGTAGTTGGTTTCCATCAGGAGGTACAAAAAGCAAAGGATAAGGCCTGGCATGACAAACACATTAAGAAGAAGAATTTTAAGGAAGGAGATATGGTTCTCCTCTACGATAATAAATACTTGTAGCGCCTAGGAGATATTATAATGCATTGGCTAGGGCCATATGAGATAAAGTCTGTCACAGATGGAGGTGTTGTGCAGCTGAAGGACTTAGCAGGAAAGGAAGTTCAAGGATTGGTGAATGGTAGTTGACTGAAACTGTATAGGGATGGTCGACCTACCAACCCTCGGTAATTACAATGCAAAAAGTAGAATTGTACATAATGTATATAGTAGGAAGAAAAAGAAGAAACACGAAGAGAATAACTAGAAAAATGATAAAAAGATAAAAAGAAGTAGTTAGAGGAATAAGTGATAGATAGATAGTTGAAGGATACCAAGCGCATAAAAATATAGAAAAAGGTATGAAATGACTTGAAGACAATTCACAATAGACATAAAATTCGTGCAACAGAGCTCATGTACCTATGCGTAGGAAAAGCAGACACAGTGCATTAGGACGAAAAATGGATGAAAAAGTGAACGANAAAAAAAAAAAAAAAAAAACAGGGTGTGTCAGAGCATTTATGACAGAGGTTATAAAAAGGGAAAATCATGGAAAAGAAAAAACACTTGTGATTTTTGAGCAAAGGTGCGACAGAGAGAATATAATGAGATCATGGGTGAAGATTGTGAAGAATACAGTCGAATTGCACATACTTTTTCCAGAACTTGAACAATGGTGTCACCAAAGTTTAGAGGACCCAGTGAGTTTGCACGAAGGACCCAAAGCACTAACAAAATGATGGAAGAGACGGCTGGGGTGGTTGACGTGGAAGATATTCCAACTATAGAGAGTGAATCTATCAATCCAACATGGTTCAAGGAAGAGAACCCAAAAGAAGCAACAATGGAAGTCAACCAAGAGACACAAGGACGAAAGCTAACCCTAGCACGTAAAACACAAGAGTGGCACATGTAGAGGGAAAATAGGGTGAAGATGAAAATGATTAGATAGAATCAGATAAACCTACAATAGAGGAAACACTGGAGTTCGAGGATGACCATGACACTGATGAAAAAAAGTAGGAGGAAGGAACCCCAAAAGAAACAATAAGTACAGGGTCGTCGAAGAAAAGGGCATTCATGGAAACAACGCGAACACAAGCACAGATTTTGTTGTCAGTACCTGACATTCCAAATTCAATCATAGTTGTCGAAGACATGTTGGGATGTGTTCCCAATTTGAGGTACACCAACCATGATGTGACCGAAGTGGAAAAATTCCCAGATCTTGCGCATGAGGTTTATATGGAAAATAGGGGGTCAACCTCGAAAGGAATCCTAATAATGGAGCCCAAACAATGGATAGTCGGACTTTACAATTCTGGCATTATGAATTTATTGGAAATTCCTCACTTCGCCAGGGGGAAGGACGTTAATGCATGTGTAAAACATATTTTAGCGTGCGTACATGGAGGGTTTTTATGGATGGATAGACCTATCTTGATTGATGTCAACCTAATGGATAAGCTAACAGGACTGCCAACAGATGGGGTAAAGCCTGAGCAATACCTCGATGATTAAACGAAGGAAAAGGATATTGCAAAAGAAGTGAAGGCTAAATTTGACATTGATAGGGGCCTCAAAGGTATGATCATTAAGAACATCAATGAGACAACTACCAGATTTGTGACAAAGTTGATGGCATGCAAGCTACTTAGAAAGTGTCGCAAAGAAGAAGCACCTGCAGGGGTAGTCGCAGAAGCTACACAGCGTGCAAAAGGTACAGTTCTCAGTTGGGCATCATATTTTATCAACCTTTTCTTAGAAGTGTTAGGATATTTAGACACTTAGGAGTTAGTTAAGATCTACTTGGTCTAATGTGTCGTTAATTAAAAGTGTTTTTCGTAGTGTGTTTCTTTAGTATGCATTTGTATTTAGGAAATATGATGGTCACGATATGTTCCTGACATAGATTGATTTGACGGTTCATATTCTCCTCGATCTTAATGGCCATTGATCTGTGGCTTAACACTTGATTGGTCCATGATCTCTATTTAAAGAGCATGGAGGGTCATTTTTCGATGATCAATTGTGAGAAAATCTATTGTAAAATCTCTCTGTAATCTTTTTCTTTTGCATTAATAAACTACTCCAAGTGGTCACGTTGGTTGGGGTCATGGATGTTTCCCCGTAGGGGTTTTACCACGTCAAAACATCAATGTGTTGATATTTGATCTAGTTGTGTGAGTGGTTACTAAAGGTGTTCATCCTCTGTTGGAATACCTGTGTTGTTGAACATGGTATCAGAGCATGTTTGAAGACCTACTCCTGTTGTAGATCGAGATCATGAAGTCGAGTTTCCTCATATCCATTTTCTACCATTTTTGTACATTTATGGGATGAGAGAACTGTTCCATTGCGTCCATAGTGCTCTTTTTAGTTAGGAACACTTTTCGTTTCACTCGAAAAGGTTTTCATTTTCCCAAGATACAATCATTTCAGTCAGATCCGGAGGTATAAAGCCTGAATACGCCATTTTTAAATTTTTACAGAGTATTATTTTGGTTTTATATTATTTGTTTCCTGGTTGCTATTCTTTTATATCTGTGTATTCACTTTACCCCACGCCTGGTGCGATCTTGGAAAATAAAAAACATATAGGAAAATGTGCATTTTCCGGGTAAGCTAACCGAGATCTAACCCTTGTTGTCATCGAGAAGCGAAAGTTTTTTCTTGTGTGAAAACAGTTTTTTTTAGCATGCTCTCCAAGACCGTCTTCCAAAACAACAACAACCACACCCACAATCCTCTAGCTAAATAACACAATATGTTTTGCTAGACCATTTGGTTAAAAGTTGTCTTATTAAGTAAGAGGTCTTGAGTTCAAGTCTCTCCTTTTGTTACTTTTTTTGAAAAAGTTCATGCTCAATTGTAAAGTGTATTTCACTTCAAGTATAAAAGTGAATCACTATAAGTAGCTTTAATAATTTATTTTAGAGTTATTTGTTTTGCATGTGGCCTTTATTTCATAAAGTAACTTCATTGTAAAAGTGATCCCCACTTCTTTTTATTAAAGTGGGTCACTTCATAAAGCAGCTTGCACCACCATGTGGTCCTTTGGTTACCATTTATGCCTTTTTTTAAAAGGGCATAACTTTCACATCCAAAGTCCGTTTTTAGTGTTGTTTTTTTTTAAACCGCCTAATTTTTCGAGATCTTTCCATACATATCACCAATTTTAGTTTTTAAATCCATATTATCTACATATTTAATATGGATTCTTCCAGTAATCTTTTGCTTACCAGCACCAACTACTTCCAATGGAAATATCATATGGAGGATTTATTAAGAAGTAAAGACTTGTACCAAATTACCTTGGGAAAGGAAAAAGAACCCACTAATGATCATAAGAAAGTAAAATGGGCTAATAGGAGTGAGGAAGCACGTGGACTAATCAGAATGTCCATCTCTCCTAATTTAAGGTTCCACCTTGAAGAAATTGACGACCCCGATGAAGCTTGGGAAAAGATTGAATCTGTCTTTGGTAAACTCAATATTATTCGAGCACAACATTTAGAAAATCAAGTATTGACTTTAAGTCCAAGTGATTTTTCTTGCATTGGAGACTATCTATCTAAGTTTAAAACACTCATAATTTTATGTGAAGAATGTGAGATAAAGATGGAGGAAAAGTGTTGCATCTATATTATTCTTTCTAAGCTAGGTAGTGCATATTTTGTGTCTGTATCTATCTTTTATTCCATTAGAGAGGCTCTAGGGAAAGCTTATCAAAAACCCACTCTTGAGTCCTTTTTTTTTCTTTGATTAGAGAGGAAGATAAGCTTGTACAACTTGGAGTGATAAGCACTGCAGGTACCTCCAACAAATCCTTAGTCGCCCAACAGAAATATAAACCCAAGAATCCCAAAAAGAAACATCCTCTATACAACAACAAGCAACATAAGGGTCCCAAACCCACTTAGACAACTTCAGCTCCTAATGGTGACAAAGGAGAAAAATATAAAAATAAGAAGACTGATAGACATTGCAACTTTTGCGATAAATATGGTCATGATGAGTCCAAATGTTTCAAGAAGATGGTAGCTTTAGAAGCAGCAATGAAAAAGCATAACATCAATATCGATTCTACTTATTCTTCTTCTTCTCATGGACATGCACTTTCTGCTTCTGGTTTCTCCTGCAATACAACTTCTACTTCTTCTTCCGATGAGTGGCTTATTGATTCAGGAGCATCTTATCATATGGCTAAGGATAAAGACATATTTTCTGCTCTAAATGGATGTAACACCAAGAAAATATGTGTTGGTGATGATAGATCTCTTAGTGTTGTGGGATCTAGAATAGTTCAAGTAGATAATGGTCATTTCAATGATGTATTATGTGTTCCAAGTGTTTGTTGCAACCTTCTATCGGTATATCAAATCACTCATTCAAGTGAAGGTAAAACCGTAGAGTTTTCACCTCACCAAGTTGTAATCAAGGATCTAAAAGATCCTAAGCATGCTCTTGCAACTCGAATTGTTGATGATATTACTAGGTTGTACAAGTTTGACAACTTTGGGTCATCATCTTTTTATCAGTTTCTATTGCTCATAGAGATGATTGGAGAAAACTTTGGCATGAGTGGTTTGGTGATCTAAACTATCGCTCATTGCAACAACTATGTAATCAACAGATGGTGAATGGTATTCCTCATGTTTCATGCAGAGATGGTGTTTATGCCGGTTGTGTTCTCAACAAACATCATCAGGACAGTTTTGACAAGCGTGCCTCTTGGCATGCCTCAGGCCCTTTGTAACTTGTTCACAGTGATTTGTGTGGTCCACTTTCTACTCCTTCTTTTTTGGGTGCAAGTATTTCTTAACTTTCATTGATGACTTTTCCATATGTACTTGGGTTTACTTCTTAAAACTCAAGAGCAAAGTTTTTGACAAGATTTTTTCCTACATGGCCCTTGTAGAAAAGAAATTTGGACATCAAATTCAAAGGTTAAGAACAGATCATGGAGGCGAATATGTGAATAATAATTTTACAAGTTAATGCATTAAACAGGGCATCCAAATGCAACACACTGTTCCATATACACCACAACAAAATGTTGTTGTTGAGAGAAAGAACCGCACATTAAAATAAATGACTAATTGTATGATCCAATCTAAGACATTAAATATAAAGTATTAGCTGGAAGCCATCATCTGTGAAAATTACATAGTAAATCACACTCCCACAAAGTCTCTTAAAAGTATAACACCAGACGAATCTTAGACTAAAACTAAACCAAATGTAAGTCACTTCTGTGTATTTGGTATTATAGCATGGGCTCACATTCCTGATGAGTAAAGGAAAACATTGCAACCTAAAAGTGAGAAGTGTATATTTGTTGGCCATTCTGAAGATGTCAAAGGTTATAGACTTATTCAACCACATTGTAATGAAATTATTATTAGAAGAGATGTTAAATTTGATGAAAATATATTGGCCTGCGAGCCTAATTTGACGATTGTTCCTTCTTCGACCTGTGATCCATCTTCAACATTTGTTTCTTCTTATGTTCCTATTATATTTTCTTCTTCATATGATGACAGTGAGGATCAAAATCCACCTCTGCCTGCTCATCTTCCTCCAGATGAGTCCTTTGAACCTGAACCAACACCAACTCCTCTTCTTCCTAGATGGGTTTGTTCAACATGAGAAGCAGTTGGTGATCTTGTCAGTGATCCTTTAGATCACTGTCAGACACGTTCATGGTTCCAACGAGCCTCTTCTCGTTTGGCTCAATTTTTAGAGACTCATGATACAGAGACATTTGCAGAATCTTCAGATCATCCAGATTGGGATACAACAATGAATGAAGAGTATCGTTCTTTAATGACAAACGATACTTGGGATCTTGTACATCTTCCAAAAGGAATAAAACTTGTCATATGTAAATGGGTCTACAGAACTAAGTGTGCATCAGATGGAAGTTTTGAAAGACAAAAGGCTCGGTTAGTTGCCAAAGGATTTTCCCAAGTTGAAGGAATTGACTATAATGAAACCTTTTCCCCTGTAGCCAAAATGAATTCCATCCACCTTGTTCTTTCCCTTGCTGCCTCACAGAAATGGGAGGTCCATCAGATGGATGTTAAATCCACCTTCTTACACAGATATTTGCAAGAAGAAATATACATGGAACAACCTCTCGGCTATGTCCAAAATGACTCTAGCCTTGTTTTTTCTCCTTAATAAATATCGTTATGGTCTTAAGAAAGTTGCCCAAGCTTGGTATGCCAAAATGGATAACTTTCTTATTGACATTGAATTCACTAGATGTCATTTTGATCCTAATGTCTATACCAAGAAAGTAGGAAGCCATCTCATCATACTTTACTTTATGTTGATGACCTTATCCTTAATGGTAGTGACTCAAAACTTTTAAACCATGTGAAAACCAACCTTAAAAAGCAATTTGAAATGACAGACTTAGGATTTTTGGACTATTTCCTTGGCCTTCAAGTTTTGCAAACCAATGAAGGAATTTTTCTTTCTCAGTACAAGTATGTGTGTGACCTTCTTCGTCTCTTTCACATGGACAATTATAAACCAACCCCTTCTCCCTTCCAGTCTGGAGTCAAGCTTACTGCCACCTGTACTTCTCCTGAATTTGATGCCACCCTGTATCATCTGTTAGTTGGTAGCCTCTTATACTTGACTCATACATGTCCTTATCTTTCCTTTGTCATTGGTCTTGTTTCCTGGTATATGAAAACACCCCATGAAAGCCATTATAAAGAAGCTAAAATGATACTTTGATATGTTCATGGTACAATTCAGTTCAACATACATTACAATTCAGGGGGGACTCCTTTATTGGTTGGGTTCACTGATTTAGATTGGGCTGGAGACCCTGATGATTAGAAGTCTACTGGAGGTTATGTTTTCATCCTTGGCTCAAGACCTGTCACTTGGACCTGTAAGAAACACCAGGCTATTACACTTTCTTCAGCAGAAGCAGAGTACCGAGCAAATGATAAATGCAAGCCAAGAATCCTTGTGTCTTGGATAGATCCTTTCAGAGTTTGGATTCCAGCAACAACATCTAACCAGCCTTTGGTGCAACAATGAGAGTGCCATCAAGCTTGCCAAAGACCTAGTTCAAAATCTATAATATCCCAAGGCTGAACCCTGGTTGCAATCATGAATTGTAACATGTTTTGTAGTTTGGTGAGCCAAGTGTTATAAGTTAGGAGGCTTATGTGCTTATTAGGAAGGAGAGCCTAGATGTTATAGGCAAGGAGCCTGTTATGTACATGTAAATATTCATATTATTAATATAAACAACATAGTTGCATGTAGACCGACCATGAAGAAAGAGTTTGGGGGACTAAGCTCCACTAGATTGGGCAAGGGACGAGGCTAAGAGATTGAGGAAAAAGGGATAATCTTAAGAGCCTAATAGAATAATATATTATTATTCTAAAAGTTGTAAAGAGAATAGAAATTTATCCTAAGTTCCTTTAGGGAGAGGAACGAGTTCCAAGTGGGGGGAACGTGCTCCTAGAGAGCCAAGTGTCATCCAAAATGCATGCAGATTCAGGGGGGTGTTCTCACCATTCTCACCATTCTGATGATTCTCACCATTATGACCTTGTTGACCATCTGTTGGGGGGATTCACTCATGCACTGAGCAAGCACGCATTCATTCATTTCCACTATTGTTGGATCGTAACCATCCTGAACCTCTGAAACAAGCCCGAATTGATATTGTTGTGTCTGTTTTGTCACTTGGGTGAGCAAAACAAGGGCACTTGCATTCCTAGTTGGGCCTGCTAGACAAGATAGAGGTTAGTGCATGAGTTAAACAATCCATGCGCATGAAATAAACAACTAAATAAACTAAAACAACTAAGGAAATAAAACTAGAATGCATAAGAAACTTTTAGAACCAAAAACAATAAACCAATGACCAAGATTATGCCACCAATGGATAATTATATTAGTTGGAAAAACATCGTAGAAAAATGAGGACTTATGAGTCCCCTCTTCCTCCTTGGGAGGGCTCTTGAATTCCCTAATGGAGAGCTCTTCTTACAATGGTAGAAAAGAAAGAAAATGATGAATAAAGCAATGCCTATTCCCTCAAGAGGTGAGTGGAAATGCCTATTGGAATTTGCTAGAATGCTCCAAGGAGAAAAGAGGATTCTCAAGGGAGGATTGAGGCAACATAACAATACTATGAAAATCTTAATTTATTAGTGCACCCATGGCCTCCATTCATAGCATTCCTTCAAGGCAATATTCAATTGGTTCTTAGTGTGAACAAGGGGCCCTTTAGGGCACCCTTTGGTCCTTGACCAACCCCCCATTCAGATTCATCTCAGATCTGAGGGTCAAATCAAGTTGGGAGCTGGTCCATAAGTAGTTGAGGGGAGAACAAGAACCATAAATGTGTCGTTCATAGGAGTGTGCAGATTTTCTCATACATAGTCGCACATATGGCGCATTGTGCGCTCTACGAGCTTCTTTGGCCTACTCATTGTGCGCACGCTTCCTTTAGTGAGTTAGCGTATGTCAATTTTTGACCAGTTGTATAGTTTTTTCCTCCTGGAAATGAATTTTGGTGCTGCATGTGAACTAATGGTTGTTTGGCAATGTTGTATTTCTATAACCATTTGCGTGCAATGTTGCAGATGAAATTTTTTTGATAACAGATACCCTCATTGTACCTGCACTTGTGGGTTTCTTGCATATTGTTCAGTCAATATTGTTTCCCCACGTCCAATTTTTGTCACTTCCATCACCATGCCCATGTGTTGAGGAGCGGGAGTGAAGAAGAAGGTTTTCAGGCCTGTGAGAAACTCTCTCCAGGTGAGAGAGTGTGTTGAGTAAGTGAGCTCTCCTAGAGAGAGTCTAGTAATGGCTACAGAGCTCTAAGAATTCCTTGTCTGGCCTATTGTTGAAGCCCCGAAAAGGGAGGTGTAGCAACCGATGGATTGTGTGATAGTGAAGTTGTACACTCCTGGGGTGGGACAGGCATGTGGGGAATGAAAGTCTGTGAGTTGTGGGTGTAAGTGACTCCTTGGAGGAAATCCTTCATGTTGTACTGTGCAACTTCTTGTTGTCCCTACCTAGCCTAGGAATCCCTTGCCCGATGGAGTTTATTCCCAACTCGAGGGTGACCCACTACTAAGAGTGATGAGAAATGTGGTCTATGGCTAGGAGGTTCATGGAAGGTGTACTTCAATTAAAATATAAGTACCCATTTCTCTGTTCATTTACATGATGTGTATTTGTACATACTATATTGATGAGTATTGCCTATATATGTTGTTATATTTATGGGTTTTTCCTGTGATTACTGCATGTATTCTTTTATTGTTATTTCCACATTAATATGTGTATTAGCAAAATACGGTGTATGTTTATGTATGCAGATGATAATTGTTATTTCTATGAGGTAGCATGGCCATCCTGTTGGTGGTCGGGGATGTTACAAAAAAGTATCAGAGTAAGAGATGTTTACAGAGTGATGTTTCCAGACCAGTTGGGGATTTGGGACGTCACAAAATTGGTATCAGAGCCATGGTTTCAACATTGATCCTGGATGGTCTGGATACGTGGTTAATGAAGAAAAGGTTTCAAAGTGAATTGTTGTTGAGAGGGACAAAATTTGAAGTTCAGAGCATTCCTGAGTGCCAAGAAGGCACCGTGTGAACACTTGGACAATGTTCAGAAGCCCACGAAGTATAACATTTCAAGAAAACCTACAGAGGAAGGATACCAGCGCAACCATGGTATTCAACCACAAAGTTTATAATTTGGACTGTAGAATCTGTTCGGGAGAAGGAGGATCCCTCACAACCGTCGGATCTGGAAAAAGGAGCATGGTTGTTAAGCACCAAAGTCCTTCAGGACTTCACCGCTCTGGCTGTTTGAAGCTACTTTTCATAAAAGGGATCAAAAGCGTCGAAGCTCTGAAGTCCCAGAGTGGATCTACACCGTAGATCCAGGGAAAAGTGATTGACCATTGGATCGGCTGAAGACAAATCAGAGCCATTAGATCGAGTCAAGAGTAAGAGGTAAGGCGTAGCAGTGAAAAACAAATCTCAGCCATCAGATCTGCACACAAGTGATTGTGAGCCGTAGATCTCATAGCAGTTCGAAAGTTTGACACTTCAGGAGAAATGGAGTGTGTTAGAGTGAAAACTCCCGAAGTCCGGAGTTGATCCAGACTGTTCATTAAAGGGACATGTGTCCGTAGATCAGCTTGTTTAGGAATTCAACATTAAGGAGAAACAAGGGGTGAATACAACGAAAAATCCCAAAGTACCAAAGTCCATAGTTAATCTGGACTGTTCATCAAAAGGGACACGTGTCAGAAGATAGGATTATTTGGAGTTCGATGTTTAGGAGAATTGGAGTGTGCTAGTGTGGAATCTCCCAAAGTTTCAAAGTGACATGGCTTGCTGGCGTCACTTGGGATGACGTGGACACAGGGGATATGTGCCATGTGTCAATGAGTTAAGAACCTTTGGAATATTGAAATGCTAGTTAGAATGTGACACATGTCACCCATTTGATAGGGCCACATGTCTGCTTCTAGTATTTCGCCACGTGGCACTCCTCTCGAGCATGGATGTCAAGGCCCTTGATGGATACATAAAGCAGTTAAAGCCTTGGAAAAGTATTTAACTAGACCGAGCCCATAGTAACTCAATCACAGTGGATGTGTGGTGCTAGATCCTGCAGTCCAGAGACTTGGAAATCTAGAGGAACTTGGTCAACAAGTGTTTAAGTATGAAAACTTCTGAAGGCCCAAAGGTTGGACTATACCTCCACCGTTGGTCATAGGACGAGTGGCACAAGATCCTGCAATCCAGAGACTGGGCACTCTAAATAAATTGTGTTCAAGTGGAAAGACTCCCAAAGGCCCAAAGGCCGAAGTCTACCTCAACCGTTGATCACAAAGGAAACGCGACAATAGATTATGTAGTCCAGAGACTTGGTACTCTAGAGGAAAGGTGTTATAGTTAGCATTGAGTCGAGAACTCTCGAAGGCCAGAGTTAATCTTGACTGTTGGTCCCAAAGGACACATGGTGTCATATTCCAAGGACCAGAGACTTGGTACTCCGGAGGTATTGTGTTGCAGTTGCTTGAGTCAAGAACTTCCGGAGTCCCATAGTTAATATCGATCGTTGATTGGGAGAGGGAACGGGGAAACATATGCAATAGTCTAGTAATTTGGCACTCTAGAATAAAGGAGAGTATGGATAGTTCATAACTCCCAAATCTCGGAGTCCCGGAGCTTATCGTGGTCGTTTCTTAACTAGAAGGCACGAACCATTGATGTGTTGTTTGCAAATTCACTGGTCCGAAACTCCGATGGATCTATGCAGTGATACTTCGAAAAATCAAGAAGTCGGAGCTCCATAGTAAATCTCAACCATCATTTGTTGAGGATCCATCGAATATAGATCCACCCCACTCCGCATGTTCGCTAGATCGACGTTCAAAAGAAATCAGAGAAGAAGGTGTGAAATTATCCAAAGCTAGAATTTTCGAAGAGTCAAAGTTCAGATAAGAGCCTATCAGCTTAGCGCTTGGTCACAACTTGTATTCACATGATTTGGGGACCAAAGAAAAGGGGGCTAGCACCCAAATTATTGTTTTAAGAACAAAAAAGGGCTTAGAGAAGGAACCGTGAGGATTTTTGATTGAGCAGACTGCATCAAAAGAAGTAAGAAAAGTTTGTGCAGAGGAGGCACAACTACAGTTACTGAAAACCCTATAAGCTCTTCCATGTGTGCATAGAGCCAGTCCAAGGAGTACACAGAGTTCCTAGAGCATGCAAGAATCCTTCGAGGGAGCAAAGGGCTGAGACCCTTTGGAAGTCAAAGCAAGTTCAAAGCTTGGGAGAGATAGTGCAAGTGCATGCAGATGAACTTGCTTCAAGTTCAGGAGCTCAGGAGGGAGGAACTACTACAACTGTCAGGTTGGCTGTGATATTTGATCTGGACCGTCAAAGACCTATGTCCAGACAAGGAAGAGTGCACAGAGGAGGAAGACAGATCCCAACCATTGGATATGAGCACGAAGGATAGAGAGTCTTTGGATTTAGGTAATTTGCATGAAGGTTAATTCCTGAAGTCCTTTGGACTTCGTGAAATTCAATCATTTTGAGCTCGAGTGCACAAGAAAGATAAATCACCAAAGTTTTGAAGTGGATTGGGACCCCCCATTGTCAAAAGGGATAGGTGGGGATAGATATGAAACTCTAGAGCAACGAAACTCCAAGAGTTTTCAGTGGGGGAGCATGCAAGATCATCGAAGCTCTGAAGGTTGGAGTAGATCCTGGTCATTGTCTCCTGGAAGTACGTGTCAACATATCGTGAAATCCAGAGCAACAACACTATGGGATATTTCAATCGAGGAGTGTGCAAAAATTCTGAAGGCTCGAAGCACATAAGTAAATCCTAGTTGTTGGCGTAGGAGGACACATGACAATTGATCATTAACTCCGGAGGATTTGAAGTGTGGTACTTCGAAAATACTGAATCTCAGAGTAGCGAAGAAGATCTCAGTCATCCGTCATTGGGAGACACATGGAGAAAGATCCTTCATTTTGTAGGAAGCCAGTGAAAAATGGTGGAGAACTTCCGAAGTCGTCAGTAGTCGAAGAAGATCTGGGTCGTTGATCCTGTGGGAACAGGTGTCACCAGATCCTGCACTCCGGAGGAGCGACGTTCCAGAGGAATATGGAGTTGGGTGGAACAAGGACTGCCAAACGCTAGAGAGCCCAAGTTCATTTGCATCATCCATCAGCAGAGGACAAGTGTCATCATATCATTCACTTCGAAGGATAGCCACTTCGGAGGAAAGTGGGGTCGCGTGGGTTGAGAAATTTCAAAGGACGAAGTGCCAGAGTTCATCGTGACCATTGACAGTCATGGACACATGTTAGAAGATCTAACACTTTGGAGAATTGTCACTCCAGAGGCTTGTGGCATTGAAGACTTTGAAAATCCTGAAGCACAGAGTCCCGAAGCTATTTGTGGTCATTGATTTGGATAGAGAGTGGGGACCGTTGATCCCTCTCACGCCAGTTGCGAACTTCGCGAGTTCAGAGTTCAGGAGTTTGTCATTGTGGTGAGTTGAAAACAATTGAAGCCTGAAACTCCAAAGTGTGGAGTAAGAGCCTATTGGTTTGGCACCTGGTCATATCCGCAGTCATATGCTAGCATCACCGAAGGAAAAAGGGCTAGGGCCTGAAAGCTAAAATTTGAAAGAATGAGAAGCTTAGAGAAGCGCCCGAAAGGTTAGGTGATTTCGGACCTGCACCAAGTGGAGTGAGAAGTCCCCAAATTCCTTGGGTATCATCGGATTGGCCCCTAACTTGGCATAGGTTCCCTTAAAGGATTTTGTGGGTTTTGCAAATATCTTCGTTCGTTATTCCGAGCATGAGGAAGGAAACATAAGCCTGTGGATAAGGTTTTGGGGCTCAGCAGGAGCCTGAGAGCCAATTCTACTCCATCAAATTGATCGATCCTAGACCGAGAGGTCTCCCAGCTGGGGAGAAAGAGGGGGTTTACATCAAAAGCGTACCAAGGACCCATGTAGCTTGGACAACAAGTAAGAAGAGTTTCAATCACACATGATTGAAGTAGAAGGAGGGTCTAATTGATATTGATTGGTTGGACCAACACCAAGTTTTTTTAGACTATCATAACAAGGCATTCAATTTTCTAGATGAAGAAGGAAATCTAAGAACAGTCCAAGGGATTCCCAGGGTTGTAGCTATCACAGAAATTTCAGCAATGCAGCTGAAGAAATGTTTAAAAAAAAAATGGATGTGAAATAATTCTATGTAGCTAGTAAAGGGGGAATATGCACATCCCTACATTATGAATAGAGATTGGCTATGCAAGTCAAGTTTGAGACTAGTAGTCAAAGAGAAGATAAGGTACAAAAAATCTCAAGTACTAAGGTAGTCAGTCAGAAAAAGGATGAAGTAGTTCAGTTCGAAAAAGTAAATGGATGATTGAAGAATCTAGAGTCTATAAAACAACTTGGTTTGGAATTTTAATTCATCCAAGTATGAGTTGGGATAGTTGGATCCAGGAAATTGAGGAAAGTTGAAGGTTAATATCAGCTTAGTATGTGATTGGAAATGTGAAGGCAACCAAGAGTGATTGGCTAGAAAGTGCTCAGGTCAGAACTAATCATGTAGAGTGACTACAATGAGAGCACAAGAAGATTCAGGAATCCGGGAAGAATTGAAAACATCTAGGATCAATAAGGAAAAGTGTACATGGAGAAGGAATTTGTTGCAATTTCTGTGGTAGCAAGTATGTTATGGCTTGTTGGGACATCCGAAGGAAAGAATTCTTGCATGTTTGCAAGTGTTGTTGATGATGTTGTTGCATATGGAAGGAAGCAACATAAAGTTGAAGTGTTGGTTATAATTTTGATAATAGAAGCATGAAAGCTTCTACTATCATTAGTTATTCAGGTAACATCAAATTCATTTAATGGTAGTTATGCAAGAAAGTATTCTCTTTTTGAAATTGTGCTGCATAATTTCCAAAGGGAAATTCAGGTAAGAATCTTCCCCAATTGATTTTTTATGATACACAGGATGGTGTTATTTGAATGCATTAACATGAATAAGATACCACTAGAGGTGGTAAAAGCTAGAGGCATGTTATAGTTATCTAAGATTTTATCTTTTGAATGCACACACTGACATAATAGAATGTCATGTTAAATTGGTTATGGGGTAATAACCAGAGAAATAAAAGATAAGAACTTGTTATAGGAATGAATGCTAGTAAAGCTAGTCATGTATGAGACCAGGACATGGTTGGATATGGCAAAGTATGGATATGGAAAGGTTACGAACCACACATATACCAAAAGCTTCCTACCTTTAAATAAAATTTGGACTGCAACCTTTTTGCTAACACTAATGAACACCACAAAATTATATTCTTGGTGTAGTGTTCGGGTCGAAAAGGAAGGCATCCAATTAATTGGGAAGACAATAGGAAGTGTGTGGGGAATGTGTCAAGACATTGGCCAGAATTCCAGCTTATGGATGGTGAGATACATGACTGAGATAAAGAGCATTATGTAATTCAATGCAAGGTGCATTGAATAAATATGCATTGAGAATTGCACTCATGCATAGTGAGTGATATAATTGGTTACTTAATGCATCTATTGAATGCGTTTTGTAAGTACATGCATATATATTATTGCATGGAAATAATTGTTACTAACAACTAAAATGTTGTTAACTCATGAAGTTGAGAACATTTCAGGAGTTGTTAGACATTGCAAAGGAAAATTTCAAGTCAAGTAGTCACGTAAGCATTGACTATAGAAAAATTTCTTGTTCAGAAAAGAAGTAATGAACTTACTGATATTAGTGTGAACAAGCTTATGCATAGAATAATAATTCATTCTATATTTAATAAAATTGTTTGGTCATTGTGATTGAATTACTAAGTGCAAGCAATTCTAAGATCATTGCATAAGGTTTTGTACATATTGCAATTGAATTATGATGTACAGGAAATACTGACAATTTGTTGGTTGTATGTAAGATGAAGCATTCCTAATATGACAACATCCAAGAAGAATTATGAAATAGAATTTCATGTTTTGGGGAAAATTTGAATTTCCTTTGAACTAAGTTTGAGTTCCTAAATGAATTCTTTTATGTTCTCTCATGATAATTGCATGTGTGTGATGCAGATGAGATGATATTGATTGAAGTTGGAATGTTGGAATGTTGGAAGAAGAACTAATGTTAGAGACATTGAATCCCTTTAATGGAGAACCTTGGTGAGAGGCTTTGGTAGTGGGTTGGTGCTCTCCTTGTGTGTGAAATCCTTGGCAAGATGGATCCCTGATGGACTGTGTAGTAGTGAAAGGGTACTTGAACCTGGAAGGGTGAGTTCAACAAGGAAGAGGCAACTCAGAAATGCTTATGGCACGGTAGCTACCATAAGGACGGTGTGTCAAATGGTACAATGAGTTGAATTCTTCTTGAAGAAGCTCTATGGAGTAGAGAAAATGACTTCCAGTTGTAGCAAGAATACCATAATTGGTTCTTGAAAGCAGAGCACCGGGTGATTAACAAGTTCCAACAACAAAAGCTTGGATCTTTTTTAAGAATTTTGTATTATACATGGTATATATATAATGCATTAAGGGTAGTGCATAAATAAGGGGGGGGGATTTTAATATCCCAAGGCTGAACCCCGGTTGTAATCATGAATTGTAGCATGTTTTGTAGGATGGTGAGCCAAGTGTTATAAGCTAGGAGGCTTATGTGCTTATTAGGCAGGAGAGCCTAGATGTTATAGGCCAGAAGCTTGTTTTTTACATGTAAATATTCATATTATTAATATAAACAAAATCACTGCATGTAGACCGACCATGAAGAAAGAGTATGGGGGACTAAGATCCACTAGGTTGGGCAAGGGAGGAGGCTAAGAGATTGAGGAAAAAGGGCTAAGCTTAAGATCCTAATAGAATAATATATTATTATTCTAAAAGTTGTAAAGATGATATTAATTTATCCTAAGTTCCTTTAGGGAGAGGAACGAGTTCCAAGTGGGGGCAATGTGCTCCTGAAAAGCCAAGTGTCATCCAAAACACATGTAGATTTAAGGGGGTGCATTCTCACCATTCTCACCATTTAGACCTTCTCGACCATCCGTTGAGGGGATTCACTCATGCATTGAGAAAGCACACAGTCATTCATTTCCGTCATTGTTGGACCATAACCATCCTAAACCTCTGCAGCAAGCCCAAATTGAGACCCTTGTTGTACCTGTACCTGCAAGTTGTCTGTGTATTGTCTTGTCAGTATTGTTTCCCCACATCCAGTTTCTATTTTTTCCATCACCATGCCTGTGTGTTGAGGAGCGGGAGTGAAGAAGTAGGTTGTCAGGTCAGTGAGAAACTCTCTCCAGGTGAGAGAGAGTGTTGAGGAAGTCACCTCTCCTAGAGGGAATCCAATAACATCTAGAGAGCTCTGAGAATTCCTGGTCCGACCTGTTGTTGAAGCCCCAAAAATGGAGGTGTAGTAGCCGATGGACTGTGTGACAATGAAGGTGTACACTCCTGGGGTGGGACAAGCATGTGGGGAATGAGAGTCTGTGAGATGTGTGCGTAAGTGACTCCTTGGAGGAAATCCTTCCTATTGTCAATGCCTAGCCTAGGAATCCCTTTCCCGATGGAGTTTAGTCCTAGATCGGGGGTGTCCCACTGCTGAGAGTGATGAGCAACATGATCTATGGCTGGGAGGTTCGTGGAAGGTCTGCACACAGTTGGTGTACTTTAATTAAAATATAAGTACCCATTTCTCTATTCATTTACATGTTTTGTATTTGTACATACTATATCAATGAGTAATTCCTATATATGTTGTTATATTTATGGGTTTTTCCTATGATTACTACATGTATGGTTTTATAGTTATTTCCACATTAATATGTGTATTAGCAGAATATGTTGTATGTTTATGTTTATATTTATATGAAGATGATAATTGTTATTTATATGAGGTAGCATGGCCATCTTGTTGGTGGTCGGGGATGTTACAAAAATGGTATCAGAGTAAGAGATGTTTACAGAGTGATGTTGCTCGGCCAATTGGGGGTTGGGGATGTTACAACATCAGTGCAACCAACACATTGAGCTACACATTGTTAATGTTTATGCCATTATTATAGTTCTTTGCATTTCATTAGATAAGAGCATAATAAGAACAAGATCACTGAGAAATACACATTCACAAGAGACACAAAATTTATCCTAGGAAACCCTCTAGGGGAAGAAAACCCAGCAAAAACTTCCTTATCAGAAATGGCTTATACAATGTTCAAGAGATAACTCAAACCAATACAGAAAGTCCTCCCCAAGAGATTCACCACTCTTCTTCTCCTCTCTCCAACTTCTAATTGCAACTTGCCTCATAAGAGAATGAGCAAGTGAGTGTGTGTTAGAAGTGAGGCACTGGCCTCTTATTTATATCAACCCGACACGTGTGAAAAGTCACCATCTAGCAGGGCTGACCTCTCACTCTGGGTGGGTAAACCCACCTTTAATTAATTCTGGCCCTTCCATTATAACTACTGGGGCCGAATTCTTATTCAGCACTTTTGAATTGTCCGATGACCAATCCGCAAAAGGGGATTTGGTCCTTATAAAATTACCGACATGATTAATCCTCAATGGGGATTAATCTAATAACAATAATAATTATTATAACATGATTAATCCACAATGGGGATTTAATCCAATAACAAAATAATAATAAGAATGCTCTTCACAGTTACATTATTTCAACACTCCCCCTTAACAAGAAGGGTATTCTTCATCAACATCAGGCGAGAGAGGTCTGCATCATCGATGGCATCTTGAGGACAGTATCGTCAATATCATCTTGAAAAATTGTCTAGCACATTTACGAGTCATCAGAAGTTTTCTTCATTAGCAGCATCATCATTCTCGAAAGAATGCTATCATCATCTGCATCAAACATGTATCGGTAAAAAATGATACCTCATTACAGCACTAGGCTGTTACATCACAATACTACACTAGCTCAATTTCACAGCGGTTAAGCTGGTAGCTTAGTGTCAGTCACATCTTGATTTGCGTCTAACAACTAGGTCAGAAGCAAGTAATATCATCATCTCGCTTTACGTCTAACAACTAGGTCAGAAGCGAGGAATCACAACGTCATGCTTTACATATAACAACTAGGTCAGAAGCATGACTCATCTTGCTTTACGTCTAAC
>ML779631.1:477455-502122 GCA_009831015.1 Picea engelmannii | reverse complement strand
AGACCCCACTGCTATTGTCGCGACCGCAACAATTCAACCAGAAGAACCAACAGATCCAGAAGAGGGGGAGCGCCTTTTTCATTCACAGATGTGGGTGAAGGGGACCCCGCTGCATTTTATTGTTGATAGCGGAAGCCAAAAGACCCTCATCTCAGCAGAGGTCGTCAAATAGTTGGGATTATCGACAACACCACACCCGCAACCATACAACATCGGGTGGCTTCGCCAAGGACGAGATCTTCGTGTCAAATAGCAGTGTTGATTGTCATACAACATCCAACCCTTCAGGGATGAGGTATTATGTGATGTTGTCCCACTGGATGTCTGTGATGTTCTCTTGGGCCAACCATATATGTGGAAGCGCCATGCTATTTATGAGTCTCGATCTCGTAGTGTCATTGTTACTTTGGGGGGTCATCTCTATAGGATACTAGAGGTAGTTCTAACTACTACCCCACCTAAACAATGCTGCAAGGTAGTATTTCATACTGCAAAATTCATCTTCTTTACAATCTGTTCAAAAGGGGAACATAAGGACATTGCAACCACTACAGCCTCGCCCCAAGCACCTTCTATCCACCAGAAGCAGGTCGATAAGGTTGCAGCAAAGCGCAAAGATTCATTCTGCACAATTTCATCTCATGTAGCTAGACTGGTTAAAAAGGTCCAACCCTTCCAGCCACAAGTTCGTGACAACCTTCAACAAGCTAAGCAATGCAACTTCTCTAGCAAGGCAAGCAACTCACCAAAATTCAGTTTCAACAATCGTTTTTCCCTCTCCCCCGGGAACTCAACACAATGGAGACCATTGCTTTCTAAGGAGGGAGGATTGATCCAGGTGGATATTGGTGGCCACCCACCTTTTGCAACTGACTCAAAACAATTTTCTGACAATTTTGGTAATTTACTATTTTTAGAAGTTTTTAACTTCCGGGGCCATTTTGAGGCCCCAAATGATGGTTTTTGAGAAAATGGGGAGCAACATGGATCATATATCAATGTTGCTCACCCAAAAGTTGTAGTTCTTGGATATATCTTTCCAACGAGCTATCATACGCCTAAAACAGAGATCGTATGTAAAAGTTACGACCCCGAGAAGTTGATGCACCAACTTACCCAAACGGGGCCCACATGACTTTTGGCGCTTCATCTCCTAGAGTTAGGTTTTTGGATGTCTAGGGTTTTTGACATTCCTGTTGATTGTAAAAAAAAAGGCCTTCAGAGCCTCATTGTAATCATCTTTTTGCGAATGTGAGTAGTCGTCACATCTTTTCTCAGAGATAAGCTACCACCATTCTAGTGAGTCTTTCACTCTGTACTTTTACAGTCTCTGTACATTTATTTCATTAATAGAAATCATGTATTACTGTATATCTGTGACTCTTGTTTTATTTCCGCTATATCTTTGTTATATTGTTGTCTCTCTTGCAATATCTCTGAATATTTCTGTGTTATATCTCCGCTCTCATTTTGTGCCAAAAATAATCCGGATCATTAACACTAGTAAAGGCCTGGTAAGTGAGCCTGGATTGGAGTTACATGACCATCCTCATCCATACCTTTTATAATGGGTAAATAAGGATGTTACTTGATAATTAACAAATAATGTGCACTTAAATTTTCCATTAATGCACATTTCATTGATGAATTGAAGGTAGATGTGGTACTATTTGACCTGTGTTCTAGTGTTGGGAAGACCCTGTATGTATGTAAGGAATTTTATCTTCACGAGGGCTACCCAATCACTTGATCAAATATGGTAAGTCTTTCATCGTCAATGCACACAAGGGTAAACACAAGTTATCTTTGGTAAGTTCCCATCAAGCTAAGGGACTAATTTGTTCAAGCAAAAAGTATGTATTACTTTCCTTGAGATGGAATTGAAAAGGGTGTATAGGAGAACAAAGGCATCAAAACTCAGCAAAAGTTATGATTTTGAAGACCAAATAAACCAAAAGGAGTCAACAAGAATGTTGGGACCAAAGACCTCTTAAATCGAGGATGCATGATCTGAAATGGATCATTATATATATATATATATATATATATATATCCTTACGAGTGTTGTGTGGGGTGGAGACATAGTCATGGACTTGCAAGGGACATTCCTTGGTCCAATCCTAAATCCCACTAAGCAAGATCAAAATTGTATACTCCATGTTTGAGATCCCACATAGTGTTTTTAGGGGGGAAATTTGGCTTAAATGATTGAATGGTTTATAGCCATGTTATTCTTCTCGACAAGAGCTTTCCAATAGCCCAAAGAATGCCTCAATCAGAGTCCATGTAAAAAGGTTTGTCTATGACAAGTTGTTTGATCACTGCAATACCAAGTGGATGACATATGAACTACCATTACTTACACATGGGCCTAGTCATGTGTGCGCTTTCTAGAAGACTCTAGAGGGTCCACAAGCCTAACCATAATCCAGAGTTTAGGGATACAAATACTCTAACCTTAACTCCGACAACTATGATGAGATGTTAAAACCTCAGTGACCAAGGGAGAAACCGGTTCCATTCCCATTGTAGTAATTTTATGTTTCGTAGTTTGGTGGTGTAAATGAGTGAGCTATAACATTAAAGTAGAAGAAGAGCATTGTGTAGCAACTGAACATGATACAGTGTCTATTTCTCCATAGTGAGCCAATTTTTCTTTGTAAATCCAAGAAATAAAAGAGCAAGGCACATTCTTTATTCTCGTTGGAGTTTTCAACCTCACGGGTTTTTCCAAGGTACATCTTATATTGAATGTTCATGGTTTGTACTTTTCACCACTACAATTATTATTTCCTCAATGATTTTCCATATTAAAAGGAGTATGGTCGTAGTATTATAAATTTTTTCATAAGAAATCATTATATGGTTGAGCATAGCCTCATTGTATTTTCAGTGACATATTCATATTTTTTGTGAGGAGTTGTCTTGTGAAATATCCACAACAATTTGCATAATGCTCCACCCATTTTCAAGTAAGTTATTGTATTTTGTTAATGTGAAGTTGGAGTTCAAATCTCTCCTCAAAGAAACATGATTACCTATAAAAATAGAGAGTGAAAATACATCCTCTGAATGTAAGCGAGAAGGAAAATATTCACGTGAAAAAATATATATTTTTTCACAAAACTCAAGTCAAAGAGGGGTGTGGACAAGGGGGACAAAGAGATAATTAGTTCTTGTAAGTTAGAAAAAATAGAATGAGCAAGTCACTTAAACATAATTCTTAGATTAAACAATGTTAGGTAAATCATAAATGTAAATATTTTTCTTCTTCCCAAGGTAAATCAGAGATTGAGAGAGGCACACAACAAAGGTAACTAGTTCGGGGGATTAAGCTCGAGATCTCTAGCATGAAGTTCAAAGAACTTGACCACCTGAGGTAGACCATAAGACTAAACTAAAAATACAAATGTTATGTAAAATGAAAATATAATAAATTCTTAAGTATTATTAATGTAGGTTTAGATATTTAATTTTTTTAATATTATGAATGTAAAAATATAGTTATTAGAATGTGTTTAACATATTAAATGGATTTTTTTTTTATGAACTAGAGTGAAGATGGCTTTGTGGTTGACACAACTTTTCAATGTAGCTTTTTGTATTGTATCACAAACTAAGCTTGTGGTGTTTAGGGATATGCAAATGGAACATGCAGATTCTAAATGACTTGCAAATTAACGTTGTTTCTCTATTAAGTGTTGAACCATTTGTGAATTTAGAATAACATGGAATCAAAATTGATATAAAGTTGCAAAACATTTGTAAATAATAGCAAATTGATTTGCACCAGAGTGTTCCATTGTCAACTATAAGATTGATGTTATCTATGATCAATAATATCACCTCGAGGAGCAACGAACCTAGATCTTCTTTAGTATGTATTGCATAAGTTCGGTGCAAATATTATCCATACTAAAGAATAGAAAATAAGGGAATGCTAGATTTAGTGTTCTAAACATGTTTATTCATGAGGTAGTTAGTTAGAACAAGTGCTATGCAACAAATATCTAGTTCCATTAGTTGAGAAACTATAGGAGGTTCGAGAAAATGTATTGTATATGGGTTAAGAAGTCCAACATTATACACACTATGCAGGTTGAGACTCAAGGTAAGGTAGATCATTAAGAAAAAATATATTATCTCAAGGAAGGTAAGGTAGAGTATTAAGAAAAAATGTATTATTTCATAATGGTATACATGTTATACAAGAGAGGTTTGACCTTATGGTACATATTTTTAAAACAATTTTTTATCAAAGGAAGATAGACATTTTCAACATCTTTATTCTAGTTTTGGACATGAAAAATGTATATTATTATTTGTCCTTTTGGTGTTCTCACGGAAAGATGCCTTGGAAATACAATTGGATCCTATTAGACATGTTAGATAAGTTGTTCAACTTTGTCTAATTCACAACCATGTTGAGGATTAGTTTTGAAGCTTGAAAAGAAACAACACGAGTAAAAGGTTTAAAACAAAGACAACTTTGAAATGGATTGTGGCTTGTAAAGTTATGGATGTATATTGTAGGTATCTTGATAATGATAAGGGTGCTATTAAAAACTTTCATTTGTCCATGAAGTTAAAGATGGAAGGATGTAGACCTATTCAGCTAAGTATCCACATGGACCAAAAAGTTATCTAGAAGTGAGAATAAATCAAGGGCCATGTTAGAGACTATATATATGGGTAGGCCAAAATGCGACCATCCATGAAAGACAAATAATTACATTTAAAAATAACCATAAACTTGCTAAAAAAAATCATAATATATATCTTTAAAAATTAAAATCAATTGGTACATTTATGTTGATGCTTTGGAGGGAGAATTTTTGAAAGAAAATTTATGGAAAATCTATGTGGATAAACTTCAAGTTCAAAGAGGGGTAAATGAAGGAGTGTACAACTCTTTCTTCCTATTAACTATAAAATATTCACATATCTTAGGCTACAAGGTTTTACTAACATCGAATTTGTCTTCAATATTAGAATATGGGCTTAAGTGAGACATTGTTTAAATTATTTTCTTCAATATTAGAATATGAGCTTAAATAAGACATTGTTTAAATTATTTTCTTCAATATTAGAATATGAACTTAAATGAAATGAGACATTGTTTAAATTCTTTTTGGTAAAGACAAATATGCCCAATATTAGAATCTGAGCTTAAATGAGACATTGTTTAAATTATTTTCTTAATACGAGCTTAAATGAAATGAGACATTGTTTAAATTCTTTTTGGGAAAGACAAATATGTCCAAGTTGGAATATTGTAGTTGTCAACTCAGTAATATTATTTTGACATGTCGATATAGATTGGTGCAAAAGTAGTATTCATTAAATACAATTTTAATTGATTTTCTAAATCATAAAAAACTGTCAAGCACAATAGGAAGTGCTAAAGTGGGGAAATTAAGGAAATATATAATTCTTTCTCATGGTCTTTCTTATTTTTATTTTTAATGGAAGTCACCCACTTCATATCCCAATTGTGTCAGGGACATTGTCACACAACTCGATCAACAATGCACAATTCATTGCCATAGGTTGACTTTGTCACACCACGCCATTAAAAATATCAAAATGGAAATCAATTGAATGTTTATGATGTGTGGTGACAAATACCATATGATATATATGTGTTTATCTATATTTCAAATATCAGACATGAGGTATGGCAAGGATTGATGTTAATAAAAAATGTTTATTCAAAGTGACTTTTCAAAGGCCTTCTCTTCCTAGTTGGTCAAAATTAAATTTACTTTCTTGATATTTCCTATTAAAATATAATCATGGATCTCATGCAAAACTAGTGAAGTTGAAAAGATTATGGCTTTATAAGATGTTGAGGAGTTCAATGCTTATATTCTATCTAGGTCAATATGCACTCCTCTAACATCAATAAGGGAACTAAGGTACTATATTTGCTTCATGGAAAATGAGCATTTAACTATTAGGATTTCTTATTAGAATATAAGTATGGATTTCATGTAAAACTAGTGAAGTTGAAAAGATTATGACTTTGTCAAATGTTGAGGAGTTCAATGCTTGTATTTTATCTAGGTCAAATCTAGATCAATATGCACTCCTCTAATATCGATAAGGGAATTAAGGTATTATATTTGCTTCATAGAAAATGAACATTTAACTATTAGGAAAATACATAGATATAACATCATCTATGAGAGAGAGTAAGTGTCATGTTTTACATAATTTAACAAGAACATAAATAATGTTTTATTAACACTTATTGAATTATAGATTTATGTAAGATAATTAAGGTTTAATTTGATACGATAGATAAATATTAGGAAACACGCCATTCGATAAAATTGAAAATAAAATAATATTCACACATGTAGATTATTGTGAGTAAAGAAGGTTGTGGAAATATGAAGCTTGTCAGAAGGATAGGATATGGAAATGTTGTGATAAAGAAAGGAACAAAATGTTAGGTTGTAGGTAGAGAATATCAAAGTATATTTGCAAGATAATTAAGGATTAATTCAATATACTAGATAAAGATTGGAAAGAAATATGTCATTAGATAAAATTGAAAATACAAGACAATTAAAGATTAATTCAGTATATTAGATAAAGACTGAAAAGAAACACGCCATTAGATAAAACTAAAGTACATGTTTATGCAAGATGATTAAGGATTAATTCGATATGCTAGATAAATATTGGAAAGAAACACGCCATTAGATAAATTGAAAATACAACAACATTCACACATGTATATTATTGTGAGTAAAGAAGGTTGTGGAAACATGAAGCTTGTAGAAGGATAGGTTATGGAAATGTTTTGCATAAAGAAAGGCACAAAATTTTAGGTTGTATATAGAGAAGATTGAAGTTAATCTGTAAAATTTCATGGATATTCCACTGGATTGTTTGTCACAACAGATCTAATAAATAAAACTGAAATCTACACTATGAAGATTAAATTCCTTTAGATTCTAGAATCTTTACTTACTGATTTTTTTGCTTATGCATGAAATAGATAAAATGCGTAAAATAAAGAACAATAAAATACAATCACACACCATCCACAAAATAACACAAATACTTTCTCTGGAAAACCCTTACGGGAGAAAACCCAACTAGAAGGTGAGGCTGCTCTACTCTTTTTTCTCTAGTATGAAAATAATGCAAGTACAAAGGAGAAGACACTCTCTGTAGAGTTACCTGAGACTCGTGACCTATTAGGATGCTACAAAACATTAACCCCTTATGTTATGCTCTCTAATTTTCCCACTCTCAGTTGTTCCGCTCTTCTATGGAACAAAATACAATAACATAGAATGAAACCCCTTCTCCTCCTAGCACCCTGGTATTTAACATAGTTCAATAGCTATCTAGGGTTAGGGTTTTGACTTCCTCAACCTTCAATTGTGATAAGCGTTTGGACATTCTAGAATCTTCTTGAAATTCCTCATGTGGCTAGCCCCATATGCATGAGTAACGGAGGATGATGTGGATTTGTCTTGTACCATGGTGGTCAACATGATAAGTCAACTTGCAGAAGGTATACTTTTTGCATATGAGATTCAATTAATGCATGGTCTGCACCATTGGAAAGGTATCAAAGTGTAGAACACCGTCAAGGTGGTGGAAACAAGTTATGAACACTATAACCCCCAAAAAACATTGTTTAATGCCTCAAAATGGTTCTAGAAGGTTCCCAACCCCAATTCTACAAACTGGGCTCTGCCACTAAAATGACCTTGCAAGTTGATTCCTCCAAATTATTCCACTTTGAAAGCATTGAGATAGATGGAAAATAATATAATGATCCAATTTGGATTATACCTCCCCATTTAGGGAGGATTTTGATCCCAAAAATATTTACTGAATGAGGTGATAAAAAAATTCCTCTACCTTCTCCCTGGAGTACCACTTTTGTTGGTCTAGAAGTTGTCCTTTCAACCCAACCTGCCAAAGGTCATGCTGCCCATGTCTTCTAGTTATGGATCGCTTCTGAAAAACTCTGTCCTCTTCCAACTCTTCCTAAGCATCTAGTGCTAAATCCTCTATGGAAGGTAGGACATGCTCCTCCTAATCCAACATAAAGGGCTCATAGAATTTGAGATTCTCCACATTCACTACTTAGCAAATGTGCATGTATGGGGGTAGATTGTGTCTATAGGAACTATCTCCCACCTTTTTCAATAACTCAAAAGGACCATACCACAAATCCTTGATCTTCTTACCAGGACCCCTCTAACCATAACCATACTATGTCTCCTACTCTAAATGTTCTCTTTGTTATGTGTTGGTCATGTCTAGCCTTGTACTTTTCATGTGACTTCTTCACCATATCCTATACTTGTAAATGGATTTGCCCGATCTTCTCAATATTTTTTTCTTCTTTTAATGCATCTCTTGTGAGGCCCTCCTTGACTCCTCCTTCTTGTCCATATACAATATCTAAGGGTGAATGTGGAAAATATCCAAAGCAAGTTTAAAAATGTGACTTACCAATAGAAGTGTAGACTGCTATGTTATAAGAGTGTTGTATATAGATTATATTTTCATCCCAGGTCATCAGATGCTTCTAATTGTAACCCCTCAAAAGCTACACCAAAGTCACATTGACTACTTCCATTTTCCCATCAGTTTGTAGATGGAACGTTGTAGACCTCTTGAGGTTAGGGTCCATCTTCTCCCATAATGTAGTCCAAAAGGCACTGATAAATCTGGTGTCGCTATTTGAGATGATTCTCCTACGTATCCCAAAGTGCACCAATAATTGTTCAAATAACAAACTTGTTTCTTCCTGTCCCTTGATGGTATTTTTACAAGGCATGAGAATGAAAATTTTGTTGAACCTATCAACTATCACAAATAAATAGTCATGTCCATTCTGCATGGTTGGTAAACCACCCACAAAGTCCATGAAAATGCTTTCCCAAGGTCTAGTGGGTACCAATAAGGGATGGTAGATACCTTTCTTCCTATTACCAGACTTGTTGGTACAACAAGGTATACATCCTCTAATATACCATGCTACATAGTCTTGCATTCTAGGCCAATACACGTACCTATGTAAGTTGGCAATTTTCTTCCCAACACCAAAATGTCTTGCAACCTTGGAGGTGTGAGCCTCTCTGATACGTTGCAATAGTTCACCTTTAGGGACACAAAGCTTGTCGATCTTGTAGAGTAAAGCATTATAGAAATGATAGTCAACCTTGTTGTCATTGTATTCTATATGAATTTGTCCCTATAGCTGCTGAAACACCTCCTTGAAGTCCTCATCTTCTTTGTATGCCTCTTTGTATGCATCATGGGTAAAAGGATCCATGTGCATCAAAGTTCCCAAATCTGTAATATTGGATGTGGGTGGTTGTGAGAGCATGTATGCCAACTTGTTTGTGCTACCCTTGTTATAATTTATGACTAAATGAATTTTTTCTAAGAACCCCATCCATTTGTAGTGCATGGTTTGTTGTAACTTACTCTGGGCCTGTAAATACTAGAAAACTGGTGATCTGTGTGGATGATGGTCTCCTTACCCATTAGATAATGCTTCCACTTTTTGACATCTTGCACCAAGGCATATAGTTATTTGTTGTAGGTAGGGTAGTTGAGGACCTTCCCATGAAATACTTCAGAATGATAGTAGATAAGATTTCTTCCCTGCATCAAGAATGGTCCCATGGCATACCCACTTGCACTTGTCTCCACTTCTAATGGATTCTGTAAGTTTGGTAGTGCGAGCACTAGTGATTGAATGATATTTATTTTCATCGAATTGGAAGTCTTCTGTTTATTCTTCCCCCACTGGAAACTCTTACGACTCACTGTTATGGTGTGAAGTGGTGTAGTTACTGCTGAAAATGAAGCTATGAATTTTCACAAGTACTTTACTGCTCCAACAAAGCTCCTAATTTCAATGATAGTTGTAGGAAATGGCCATTTTGTGATGGAATACATATTGGAAGGATCTATCTTGAGCTCGCCTCCACCAATAACATACCCTAGATACACCAAAGAATGTTGAGAAAACTCACATTTCTTGAGATTGGCCAACAACTTGTGCTTCTTCAAGGTCTCTAATACCTGCATAAGATGCAAGATGTTCTCCTCCTACGTAGCACTACAAATCGATGTATCATCCAAATAAACAATAACAAATGAATCTATATAAGGGAACAAAAAATCATTTATTAGTCTCATAAATGTAGTTGGTACATTGCATAAACCAAATGGCATAACCAACCACTCATACAAACCTTGCCTTGTATTGAAGGCAATCCTCTAGGTGTCTTCTTCTTTGACTCATACCCGGTGATATCTTGATTTCAAATCTAGCTTAGTGAAGTACTTGGCATATTGAAACGGGTCCAACAGATCATCGATCTCAGGTAGATGTATCAAATCTTCAATTTAATCTTGTTCAATTCCCTGTAATCGATACACATTCTCCAAGTCCCATCCTTCTTGGGTGTTATCACTGTGTAAATTTCTTTTGGCTAAGGAAGCAAATCACAAAGGTAACCACAAACCAACTTGAGGCTAGAAGATAGCCCTTCCAACCAGAGAGGGCTCTCTCTCATCAAATCAATCACTGAAAGGATTGATTTGGAATTTTGTCCAAAGGCTATATCTCTAATGCAAGATTGAACTTATAGAGTTGGTGGCAATGTGGACATAAAGTCCATTGGGAAATGGAGTCATTGAAAGATCAGAAATCAATGACAATTTACTGGACACTTGGTGAATTGAAAGGTGTCTGATCAGAGGCAAGATAAAAATCACTTCTTTAGGCCAATTAAATATCGTTGTAGATTGAAGATTACAAGAAAAACAAATAACCCCTTAGGTCATATATCAAGAATGAATCCCAAAGTGATTACAACAGAGAGACAACTGAAAATACATGCCACAAAACATCAGATACAGATGAATTTTGATACATATACTTCATATTAACATAAATAAGAAGACATATCACATAGATGGGTTAAAACAAGAATACACAAACTATAGGATCACATGCATAAATAAACACAATCACATGTATCTCTGGAGTCAAATTTCAGGGACTTCTGATCCAACAAATTTCATTAATATCAGAGACAATTTACAAATTGTACTCAATAATATGTTCCTTACACCCTTTCCAACCCTTTCCATAGTGAATTTCATGAAATAAATACAAATTGGCTCACCCTTGGACTAAGGTATACAAGCTAAAATTCTTGCAAAAATATAAAACTAAGGTAATTCAAAATAGAAACAATTTTAACTAGTTTCCTGAAAAATATGGAACTCTCTTGACCAAACTGATCTCATTAGGATTGCTTTAACCAAATGCATGCTAGGTGTCCATTGGAATATTATTTGTCTTTAGATATTGTTGCAGATGATCTAGAAATATTTGTTGAGTTGTCCTTGTCGATTTTGAGGGATTCTAGCACTCTCTCATAGTTGCACAACAAGACTATTGTGCAACAACAACCTATAGGAGAAACACAACATAGTTGCGCAAAAAGGGGTTTCTTTCACCTTTATTCACTCTTTTTTTACCTTTGTTGATGGATGATGATGACTGATGGTGAATTTGGCCTTCTGATGATGATAAAGTGTTCTAGAACCTCTTCACCCTCTTCAAAACATAACTTGCCTATTAAAACTTTTAAATCCCTAATGTGCCAAATTGCAATAAATGAGTCCATACTACCTCATCCTGATGAAGTGATTAGTTGAATGCATTTATAGTTTATATCTCATATTCATCTCATTTGTTAGATTTTGTATTTCCAAATGTCAATAAAACCTATTTTTTCTACTCATAAACAAAACTTTCATCGTTGTGCAACATGTTTGTTGTGCAACTGTAAATTCTCCATTTCAATTTCACAATCAAAGCAAAATATTCAAAACATGGTATAGGCACAAAAAATGATATAACCATGTATAATGATCCAACCTTGATAAAAAATAATTGTTCTAGCTTTAAATATTTAGGGAATTTGATAAAAAGAAAAAATGAAAAATTCGGTGAAATTAGTCCCAGGGGCTCAAATCTCTGTTGCTTCAACAAACAAATCAAGATTACCCTTCCCTTTCTTGTTTGTATCCAACTGCTACAAGTATTGCTTGAGTGTTTTGTTCTCTCTCTTCAATGCAAAATTTTGCTATTACATGCTCTTCAGCTATTTGTGCAGTGGTAGGGTTCTTCTTACCATTGCTCTGACCTTATCTATTGCAGGTTCACAATCATCTAAACGTTCTTTGAGCATGAGCCTTGCTTGCCTATATTTCTCCCTGAGTTTAATTATTACATTTTTTGACTCTTTCAATTGTGTTCTCGGTCTATTTAAAGTATGTTGATCCTCACCATGGGTAGTCTTCTTCTTTTTTACTTCTGCTATCCGACCCTTTGTTGGAGTTTCTTCTTGAGTCTGCAATTTTATGGCTAAGGATCTTGTTTTTCTTTCACCTCTGAATATTAGGCTTAGGTTTTTATTTCACCTCTGAACTTTTCTCCACTACCTTCCCTTTACCTTTTGTTTTGGAACCTGTTGAAGTTAAAGGAACTGATGTTTCACCTGTTACTGAGATATCTTTCTTGAAGTCCAGCTCCAAATCTTTTTTCTTCATTTCCCTATTCTCATGATGCAACTACTATGAAAAAATGATCTCTCTTAAAATGTTCTTGTAGCTCAATGATAAGGTTGTCTTTGTCATCAGGGAGATATATTTTTGTGAAGGGCTCTAGAGCTTCATTAGGTGCTTGTGATGTGTGGATGGAAAACATATTTTTTGCTGTTGACCTAGTAACTGGTTTATTAGGAACTTTGACCACTTCTGGGGAAAATTAGAGCTTTTTCCCTCCCTTCTTACCTTGTTGGGTTACTGCAGGTTCCTCAATTTCCTTTGCTCTCTTTTTGACAAAAATATTAGGGACAAATGTGGTGGTATTTGCTACATATGAAGGTTTATCTCTCATGCTTCGTGGACTACTAAAAGAATCAACTGCTATCTTTGATGACGATGCAAAGGTTTCCCAATTGTGATTAATCTTTTTGAGTTCTTCTAACACCAACAAATTTATCAATGAAAAATGGAAAGGATGGGTTCTCCTTGTTATTTCCTTACTTTCACTTTGTTATCCATCTTCCCTAAGCCCGTGAAGAGGTAATAGGGTAGATTTAAAGGTTTTTCTACCAGTGAAGTGCATTAAGAACCTAATATGATATTGGTAAACCACAGTGAATCTTCCTTCACATGTAAAAAACCTTTGAATTACCCTCAACATGCTGCTATGGTTCTCTAATATAAATTATTTAGGTATGGTGGCTCCAAAATTTGTGTTTTTAAATTCAGGCTTCAAAAATTCATGATAGCAGGATAGATCTAGTTACATACCTTTAAACCATTGCTCTCCACGAGCATGGATCTCTATTGCAGCATTGATGCTGTCTTCAAAAACCTGAAATTGCATGTTTCCCACTTTAGCTTCAATATCATTAAATCTCAATGAAAACTGCTTTGCCACTTGCAAGATGTACCCTTGAATCTTTTCACAAAATCTATTGCAGCCCACTTGTTCAAAAGAAACCATGATTGCTGGATTCTGCATTTACTAGCCTTAGGTCTTGAGGCTCAAATATAAAAATATTGTCACCCTTTCTAGTCTTCCTTCTGACTTCTGGAGTCTCCATGATGCTAATGTATGTTTCTTACATGTGGGAAATGAATAAGAGGACTGTGCACAGGGTAAAACATAACAATTTAAGATGTGCAACAAATGAGCAGAATTAGGGAGATAGTCTGCGTTTTAGGGAAAAACTTTAGGCCTTTGGGTTCATAAGAAAGGTATTCCTTTAAAAAATCAACCAAGAGCTGAAACCAATGGTTAGAGGGCGCAAAAAATAGAGAACGATAAAATAAAATCACACACCATCCACACAATAACACAAATATTTTCTCTAGGAATCCCTTACAGGAGAAAATCTAGCTAGAAGGTGAGGATGCTCTACTCTCTTACTATGGTATGTAAATAATGCAAGTACAAAGGAGAAGGAAATATCTATAGATTTACATGAGACATGCGACATATTAGGCTACTACAGAACATTAACCCCCTCTATTATGCTCTCTAATTTTCCCACTCCCAGTTATTCTACTTCTCTATGGAATAAAATAAAATAACATAGAATGGAAACCCTTCTCCTCCTAGAGGCCCGATAATTAACATAGAACGATAACCATTTAGGGTTAGGGTTTTAAATTCCTCAACCTTTAATTGTTATAAAGTTTGGACCTTCTTTAATATTTTTGAAATTCCTCATGTGGCTAGCCCCATATGTATGAGTAATGGGGGTTGGCATGGCATCCTCTCGTACCATTGTGGTCAACACAATATGTCAACTTGCGAGAGAAATACCTTTTGCATACGAGCTCCGATTGATGCATGGTATGCACCATTGGAAAGGTATCAGAGTGTAGAACATTGTTAAGGAGATGGGAAAATGTTTCAAATACTAGAACCCCAAAAAGTGTTGTTTAGTGCCTCAAAATGGATCTGGAAGGTTATAGACACTAATTTTCCAAACATGGACCTACCACTTAAATGACCTTGCAAGTTGATTTCTCCATTTTTTTTTCCTTTCTGAAAGCATCGAGATAGATGAAAAATAATATAACGATCCAAGACAAATCATACCTCCCCATTTAGGGAGGCTTTTGGTCCCCAAAATCTTTACTGAATGAGGTGAGTAAATTTTTCCTCTACCTTCTCCTTGGAGTACCACTTTGATTTTCCTGCAAGTTGTTCTTTCAACCCAACCTAACAAAGGTCATGCTTCCCCTATCTTTTAGCTCTAGAATGCTTCTACAAAACTTTTTCCTTTTCCAACTCTTCTTGAGCATATGGTGCTAAATATTCTATGGAAGGTAGGACATGTTCTTCCTACTAATCCAACATGGAGGGCTCATCGAGTTTGAGATTATCCACATTCACTATTGAGTAAATGTGCATGTATGGGGTTAGACTGATTCTAAAGGAATTATCTCTCACCTTTTTGAATACCTCAAAAGGACCATACCATAAAGCCTTGATCCTCTTACTAGGATCTTATAGTCTTTCCTTATTAATCAACTATAACCATACTCTATCTCCCACTCTAAATGTTCTCTTTATTCTGTGTTGGTCATGTCTAGCCTTGTACTTTTCTTGTGACTTCTTCAATGTCTCCTACACTTGCAAATGGATCTACCTAATATTATCAATACTTTTTTCTTCTTTTAATGCATCTCCTGTGAGGTCCTCCCTCACTCCTCCTTGCTATCCATATACAATATCTAAGGGTGAAGGTGGAAAACATCCAAATCAAGTTTTCAAAAGGTTTCTTACCAATAGAATTGTGGAGTTCTCTTTTATATGAGTGTTTTATATAGATCAGATTTTCATGCCAGGTCTTCAGATGCTTCTGATTGTAACCCCTCAAAAGATGCAACAAAGTCCTATTGAATACTTTTGTTTTCCCATCTATCTGTGGATGGAATTCTATATGCCTCTCAAGCTTAGTGTCCATCTTCTCCCAAAATGTAGTATAAAAGGAACTGAGATATCTAGTGTCAAGATCCGAGATAATGCTTCTTGGTATCCCAAAGTGCACCCAGACCTATTCAAAGAACAAGCTTGTTGCTTCCTGTCCCTTGATGGTCTTTTTACAAGGCATAAGAATGCACATTTTGATGAAACTGTCAACTACCAAGAATAAATAGTCATGTCCCTTCTACATGGTTAGTAAACCACCCACAAAATCCATGGAAATTATTTCCCAAGGTCTATTGGGTATTGGTAAGGGATGGTAGAGACCTTGCTTCTTGTTACTCGGATTTCCTATACAAAAAAGTATACATCCTCTAATATATCATGCTGCATATTCTTGCATTCTGGGCTAGTACACGTACCTATGTAAGTTGGAAATTATATTCCCAACACCGAAATGTCCTACAACCTTGGAGGTGTGAGACTCTGTGATAAGTTGCAATCATTCACCTCAAGGGACATAGAGCTTGTCGAGCTTGTAGACTAAACCATTCTAAAAATTATAGTCAATGTTGTTGTCACCTTCTTCTATATAAATTCAGCCTTGTAGCTGTATAAACACCTCCTTGAAGTACTCATCTTCTCTGTATGTCTCTTTGTATGCATCATGGGTAAAAGGATCCATGTGCATCAAAGTTCCCAAAGTTGTAATCTTGGATGTGAGTGGATGTGAGAGCATGTTTGCCAACTTGTTTGTGCTACCCTTGTTACACTTTATGACCAAATGAAATTGTTGTAAGAACCCCATCCATTTGTAGTGCCTAGTTTGTTGTAACTTACTTTGGACCCACAAATAATGGAGTGTCTAGTGATTTGTGTGAATGATGGTCTCCTTACCCATCAGATAATGCTTCCGGTTTTTGACAACTTGTACCAAGGCATAGAGTTATTTGTTGTAGGTAGGGTAGTTTAGGACCTTTCCATGAAATACTTCAAAATGATAGTAGATAAGATTTCTTCCCTGTATCAAGACTGCTCCCAGGGTATACCCACTTGAATATTTTCTCCACTTCGAAGGGATTCTGTAAGTTTGGTAGTGTGAGCACTGGTGCTTGAATGATATTTCTTTTCATCTCATCGAAATCCTTCTACTGATTCTTCCCCCACTGGAAACTCTTACCAATCATTGTTATGGTGTGGAGTGGTGTAGTTATTGCTAAAAATGAAGCTATGAATTTTCACAAGTACTGTGCTTCTCCAACAATGCTCCTAATTTTAGTGATAGTTGTAGGAATTGGCCATTTTGTGATGACATACATATTGGAAGGATCTATCTTGAACTCTCCTCCACCAATCACATACCCTAGATACACCAAAGACTATTGAGAAAACTCACATTTCTTGAGATTGGCCAACAACTTGTGCTTCTTCAAGGTCTCTAATACCTACATAAGATGGGAGATGTGCTCCTCCCAGGTAGCACTATAAATCGATATATCATACAAATAAACAATAACAAATTAATCTATATAAGGGCACACAAAATCATTTATTAGTCTCATAAATGTAGTTGGTGCATTGCATAAACCAAATGACATAACCAATCACTCATACAAACCTTGCCTTGTATTGAAGGCAATCCTCCAGGTATATTATTTTTTGACTCATACCCAATGATATCCTAATTTCAAATCTATATTAGTGAAGTACTTGGTATGTTGCAACTGGTCCAACAGATCATCGATCCTAGGCAAATGTATCGATTCTTCAGTGTAATCTTGTTCAATGCCCTATAATCAATACACATTCTCCAAGTCCCGTCCTTCTTGGGTGTTATCACTTTGTGAATTGATTTTGGATGAGGAATAAAATCACAAAGGTAACCACAAACCAACTTGAGGATAGAAGCTATCCATTCCAACCAGATAGGGATCTCTCTCTTCAAATCAATCACTGAAAGGATTGATTTGGAATTTTGTCCAAAGGCTAGATGTAACATCCTAGTTTTAACCCTTATGTACTATAATGTATTATGTAATTGTGACTTAGGCTAGTGATCCAGTAAAGTAAAAAAGGGGCCAGAGTGCCTAGGAAATGTTATACTTCATATACATTAATAAAATACACCACTGGATGCAAGATAGACAATGAAAAAAGAGATAGGGGGATATGCTTCCACGAGAGAGGGGCTTGAGGGGCTAAGTTTTATTATTATTATTTTATTTAACCATAATTGATTTTATGGAGAAAAGGGGTTACATGAGTTTCTTGGGGGAGGCCATGTGGTTCTTGATTTCCAAGTAATTATATAAACCCATCTTTGGTTTGGTTGGGGGTTCAATTGTTCTTATTCATTCATTGTTACACCTTTCTCACTCTTCATTTTGGGAGCCTCATTCTTGCTGCTTTCATGTTCTCTTGGTCTGAGCATGGATATGAATGACTGCATGAGGGTGGCTTGGGGTGAAGTTGGGGGATCGTTCTTCCCCTGGTTCGTCTTCTTCCCCTTGTTCCCTTGTTCTTCTTTACTCTTCACTCACTATTGCTAGTTCGTGTTCTCTTGGGATGATCACGGGAATGAATGACAGGAAGAGGAGAGCCATTGTTGAATGGTTGTAATAATTTACTAATCATTTCAGGAGGGAATGGATTCCTGTGTGCATGAGCTTGATGGCAGTTCAGATAAAACTGTCCACACCTGAGAAGCCTTGGATTTTCCAGTAGGGAGATTTCCTAACCAGTAGCACTGGAGCCCTGGAGATAAAGGGAACAACCTTAGGGACTACATGGAAGAGAAAGGTGTTCATTTCTTTGGGTTGTGCAGGCTGAGGGGGATAGAGAGCTGGAAATTAGGATTTGCTGTGTGGTTGGGAAACCTGAGATCTAGTTAGCCAACTGTGGTTTGTTTTATATTTGTCCTAGGACCCATCCTTGTGGATTCATAGCCCTGGCTCGGGGGTTACCTGCTATTGAGAGTAAAATAAAAACATTGTCTATGGTTGGGATGAATGCCCTTGGTCTATAGCCAGTTGGTGAACATTTACTTGCAAAGATAATTGCTCTCTGTGTTTTCTGTGTAATGTTTATTTCCACCGCGTATTTAATTATCTCTGAGATATGTAATGATAATGTGTCTATCTTCTGGTTATTTTTTGTGTGCAACACGTTGTTTATCTCTTTTTTTCTATAGCATGGATCTTGTTTAATGCATGTGGTTCTTTCTTACTCGATTTCAGTTTAAACGTTGCTAGAATTCAAGATCTGTTCAGAAGAAAGTTTTTGGAGTAGCGGGGCCAGCCTGTGGGTGGTTGGGTATGTTACATATTGGTATCAGAGCCTAGTTCCAACACTAAGCATGGATGAGCCATGCAAATTGATATTGAAGAAAAAGTTTCATAGAGAATTTAAGTTTCAGAATGCCAGAAGGTGTTGAGAGCACGCCTTAATTGTGTTTGAAAGCTCAGGAGGTGTAGTGTTTCAGGAAACCACAATGGTCGTAGAATCTATTTGGGAAGGGTCTGAATCCTTCACATCCGTCAGATCTAGGAAAGGAGTGCAATGGTTAAACCCTCAAGTCCTTCGGACTTCATTGCTTCAACAAAATTTTAAGTCCTTGATTATAAGAAGGTAAAATCCCTGAAGCTCCGAAGTCCCAGAGTGAATCTAAACTGTAGATCATTGGGAGGGGTACTTGACCATTGGATTTGGCCAAGGATAGATCTGGGCCATTGGATCAAGCACACATCTGGAGGTGAGGAACAATGGGGAGATTCCAGTCATCAGATTTCTGCGCGAACGAGGGTGAGCCGTAAATATCAGAATAATTCAGAGGTTTGACACTCTAGGAGAAGCAAGCCCTTAAGCTGCCAGGAAGAAAATATCCCGAAGTCCCGAACTATAGAGTTAATCTAGACTGTTTGTGTTTGAGGACACGTGTCCGCAGATTATAAATTATTCAAATATTTTATAAATTATTCAAATATTTTGCATTCGGGGAGTTTGTGGTGTAGTGTGGAGAAGTCTCCGAGAGTCCCGAAGTCCCGAAGCTCCGAAGTACAAGGGTGGTTCTATGCCGTAGATTGTTTAGTAGAAGGCGGACCATTGGATTCCTTGAGTGGTTCGATAGTTTGACACTCCAAAAATATTTATTTGTGGTTGTGCGGAAGGATGAGTTCATGAAGTCTCGAAGTCCCGTCAGCCGTTCGATCTGATGGGAGGCATGGAGGGATCTTGTCGTTGATTGTGGTCACCTGACGTTGACCGCTTTAGGAGTTTTCACTTCGGGTGTTTTAAACTTTGATGAACTGCTATAACCCGGAGTCTCGGAGCACTGGAGTCCCGAAGTCCCATTGACCATTAGATGGAGCGGTGGACTTCGAGAGTGTTTAGGACTGTCATATCTAGCAAGGGTGGAAGGATGGCGTAAGCACTTCGACAGATATCACTCCGGGGAGTTGAATGACTTGACATTTGAAATGTCCCGAAGTCCCGGAGCGCTGAAGTCTCGAAATGATTAAGGAATGTCCATCCGAATGCTTGATTAAATCCTAACTGTCAGATTAAGCTAGTGGAAGGATAGCGTAAGCAAAGGCATGAACCGACGGTAAGAGATCATCGTCACTTTATGACCGCTTCGGTAGGTATAACTCTAGGGGAGTTGAAAAACTTGAGAGTTGAGATGTCTCGGAGTCCCGGAGTAGAGAATTCACACATTTCGTTGATCTAAGACCCTCTGGGAGTTCTCATGACCGTTCGATTTAAGCAGTAGAGGAGCAGGGTAATTACTTCGATGGATTGTCACTCCGGGGAAGTAGAAGACTCAGGAATGCAAATATCCCAGAGCCCGAGAGCGCCGAATTTCTGAATTGGTTGAGAGCCATCCATCTCAATGCGTGATTAAGTCGCAACCGTTGATCTCGCTGAAGCCTCCAGATGGGGATGGGACCATCCATTCGATGGGAGATTAAATATCGACTGTCCTTTTTTGCTAGTAGAATTATTAAAGGCTTCGACGAAGTGTAACTCTAGGGGAAAACATAAGTTGACAATGGAAAACAACCGAAGGCCGAAGTCTGGAGGACTTGGTCCCAATGCCGGTCCCATGCTAAGGTAAAAAGGGCTTGGAAGTAAACCATCCCTTGGAATTGGTGTTCGCGCAAGCTCCTGTGTAGAAAAACACAGAGCAATGCAGTAAAGGGTGATTAAGCCCATGATTTCATGTTGTGGTCACGTGGACGTGGTTTGAAGGAAGTGCCTTTGTAGTTTTCGTTTTTCTGTATCAGCTAAGGGGGTTGAAAGTGGTTTTTTTTAGGGATCCCTAAATTTCAGCTCCGGTGTCCGATTGGGAAGAGAGTACAGTCGTTGGAAATATGATTCAGAGGATTTAGAGGAAAATAACAGGGAATTGTTATAATAGGAAGATTGATATAATTTAATTGACAATTCTATATAATATGTATAATTCTAACCAGATGATTGCTTGCAGGTTTGTCAGAATTAGAGGTATAATCACATTAATTCAAGAAAATGATCAAATATTAGAGTCATGGAAGCATGACAAAGCTTACAGAATTTGGATGAGGTACTACAAAATAAACAATCCTCACATAAGATATGAAGCTAGCAGGTTAAAAATGTCATTGGGTGGGCATAAAAGGAAAAGTATGTCTTCCTAGCCTTGAAGGAAGGGTGGTGACAGTTCTAAAGCTTAAGTGTGAAATAAACCCAATTTTGATATCAGAGTTCACAGTGGAAGCATGATGCCAATGTAGAGAAATGGGAATGCTCTCTCACTTGAAAAGTGTCACTGAATAAAAATGGACTTCCATTTGGAAATGATATTAAGTGTGAAAGATATGGTTTCACAGGGAAATGTTAATGAAATAACCTAAGGGATAACTAGGAGTATCAATGTTTGAGTCAAGAATGTTGTAGTAGAGTGATGGAAGGTTTTGAGATACTTCATTCCAGGGTGTTGGAATGTCTCATAAAGGTAAAGTTGGGTATGAATACCCAAAGGGAGTTGTTTCAATTTGAGTACAATGGTTGGATTACAAAATGGGCAATTGGAACTTGGATGGAAAGTGTTCATGCCAAGGAAAAACAGTGCAGATGAATAGAATGGGAGCACACAAGGCAACAAGGATCTGAAGGAATTCAAGGACAACCAACTACAACATAAATAGATAAATGAAGAAGTGATTTGAAACAGAAATGCACTAGAGTGCATGAGGCATACAATGAAGTTAAAATGCATATGAATTAGTAGGCATGCTGACAATAAATGCTTAGTGCACATGGATGTGTAATTTTTCATATGTACATGCTTGGATATGCATATAACATGCTTGTGAACCTAGAATAGTCTATTATTATGAAATAATGTTTGAGTATGACTAATGATGGATTATGTATTCAGGGAAAAATGATGTAGCATGGTTAAAGATGTGAATGCTGTTGTTTCTTGTGATTTCCATCTAGGTAAAGGCCCATGTGGGTGGCAGGAATGGTGATCAAAATGATGAAGGGGGAAGTATTTGAACTTCTATAAATATCAGTTGGTTAGATAGAAACAAGTAGGTTGATAACAACCAGGAAGGTACACATTTAGTTTTCATTGATGCATACATGTTGAAGGGGATTGAGGTAAGAATTCTCTCAGTTAATTTTCAATATTTAAATTGATATGTAATGGCCAAAGGCCTAGATTATGTAAGTGTTGTTGATGCTATATTGCATTTAGATAAAATGTTAGTTGCATATTATGTTATGATTGTTTATGGGATCATAACCGGGTTAATTCATGATACATACTCCTTCTATAACAATGAATATCCATAGAGCTAGTCATGTGTGAGACCATAATATGATTGGATATGGAAGGGCTATAGCGCTACGTGAGTGCTCAATGGTATCTACTGTATATCTAATGTTTGGATTGCAACCTCTTTGCCAACACTGAAATCACTTAAGGATTATATTTTTGGTGTTGTGTTTGGGTGGAAAAGGAAGGTATACAAATAGTTAGGCAAGTAGTAGGAAGTGTGTGGATGAAGTGTTGAGTCGTTGGCCAGACCTTCCAACTCATCATGGTGGAATGAATGACATAGTTATGTGGTATTATGTAGTCAATGCATGGATTCATTGTGTGGTTGTGGCCATGGGTATTGGCACATTGATTGTTATTTTATTTAGTAATTAATTGTTGCATTATGAAAAGCCCGTGGTGCTAAAAATACATAATGATGGATAGTTGCATTATATTTAATATGAATACTAGATGAAGGTGATTGAATTGCTACTTGTTACAATTCTGAGATCAATTTTTGGAGCTGTTGAAAATATTACAAGTGGTATTACAAGAATTATTGAATGCATTTTGGTGAATGCATGAATATATTTATACAATATAGAAATGATTGTGCTAATAGTTGAAATGATATGATTATTGCTAACTCATGAAGTTGAAAAAACTTCAGGAGCTGTTAGATATTACAACAAGAAAGTTGCAGGTCAAATAAACTACATAATGATAAATTACATAAAAACTATGTTGAGGGGACATAGTGATAAAAATATTTCTAGATAGAAGAAAGAAAATATTGGCTGATAATACATGTGTAGGTAATGATGAGTTCGTTCCAATTTATAGTTGGATTAATAGAAGTGATTGAATTGTAGTTGTAAACAATTCTGAGATCACTTTGCAATTTTGTTTTGAATCGTTACCATGTATATATAGCTTGTACATGAGATATTGACAATTTGTTTGGCTAAGGAATGTTAAAATCGTAGGAAGAAATGGTCTTGGATATGGTAGTGTTGCAAATCCATAAAGAGGACCAATGCCTATTGTTGCAAAAGCCGAACTATTATGAGAAAAAGATCATGTTTGGAAATTTTATTTTTCCTATATAAAACAGTTTTGGGAATTATAGTTTAATAATTACTGACACATTTTTTTGGTTGAATGTAAATCAAGGAAATTGCAGGTAGGATGGTATTGAATATGGTAGGGATGTAAGCCCATAAGGAATACTGATATCTACATCTGTAGAAGCCAAACATTATGAGTAGAAAGATCATGCTTGGAATTTTTTTTTTTCCTGTATAAAACATATTTGACATTTATGATTGAAATTATTATAAAAAAGTCTCATAATGACTGTATTTTTACAATACAGATGAGATGATGGCTATTGAAGTTGGAAGCTTGTGAAAAAGGACACTAGAAGGAAATCAAGCTCAATGATGAAGGCATGGAATGAAGAAAGTCCAATGGACTTGTTGCAGCTAGATTTCTTGAAGCCGCAAATATGAAACTTCCTGGCTGAGTGCACTGGAGCCTTGGAGAGAAGTGGAACAATCAGAGGGATTGCATGGTAGAGAAAGGGTTTCATTTCTTTGGGTTGTGTAGGGATGAGAGGGAAGGAGATCTTTCTGGTTGGAACTGCTTCTAGAAATATAAATTCTAAAGATCATTATACATAATTTGGGTTGGAGTGCCTATGTATACATGTTTAATTTTAGGCCAGAGTGCCTATGTATATAAGAGTTGGTTGGAATACCTATGTGGATTAAGTCCAAAGACCCTAGATCTGTAATGTTAATAACATTGGAATGGTGTTTTTCACTGAGGACGGTGCCAAAATAAGGGGAGGGGGATGTAACATCCTAGTTTTAACCCTTATGAACTATAATGTATTATGTAATTGTGACTTAGGTGTTAATGTTTTATGCTGATATTATAGTTCTTTTCATTTCATAAGATAAGAGAATAATATGAACAAGATCACTGAGAAATACACATCCACAATAGACACATCATTTATCCTGGGAAACCCTCTAGGGGAAGAAAACCCAACAAAAACTTCCTTATCATAAATAGCTTATCAAGAGTTCAAGAGATAACTCAACCAATATAGAAAATCCTCCTCCAAGAGATGCGCCACCCTTCTTCTTCTTTCACCAACTTGAAATATCAACTTGCCTCATAAGAACATGAGCAAGTGAAGTGTGTGTGAGAAGTGAGGCGCTAGCCTCTTATTTATATCAATCTGGCATGTGTGAAGAGTCACCATCTGGCAGGGCCGACCTCTCACACTGGGTGGGTAAATCCACCAATAATTAAATCTGGCCCTTTCATTATAA
>ML779631.1:458751-472905 GCA_009831015.1 Picea engelmannii | reverse complement strand
TGCAACTGCAACTGGTTCTGAGACTGCAACTGCAACTTAGGGTTTTATGAGAAAATCCTAATTTTTCAAACTTCAAATTTTGAAAATCTGATCCAGGGTATAGATGCGCTGAGCTGAGGCGAGTATGCTGGTGTACTCAGAATTTTGAAAATCCAAATTTTACCCCTTCAAATCTGCTTTGCGGATTTTATGGACTGGTGCTTCTGGTTTTTTGGTACTTCTGGTACTCTGGTACTTCTGGTACTCTGGTTTTCTGGTACTTTGTGAAACTAGGGTTTCACTTTCCGGAGGATATAGCCACTGAAAAGGTGTGCTCTAGGTGCCAAATTGATCCTTGGGGGAGGGCACAACTTTCTATGGTGGTAGATTGCTGAAAACACTCTCTTTTTCAAAACCCTAATTTTGGGCCCTGGTAACAGTGATGCTTTTCCTCTTGCAGATTGTGCTTTCTTCAGGTTGGCTCTGATTCCATGTTAATGTTTTATGCTGATATTATAATTCTTTTCATTTCATAAGATAAGAGCATAATATGAACAAGATCACTGAGAAATACACATCCACAATAGACACAACATTTATCCTAGGAAACCCTCTAGGGGAATAAAACCCAGCAAAAACTTCCTTATCATAAATAGCTTATCAAGAGTTCAAGAGATAACTCAACCAATACAGAAAATCCTCCTCCAAGAGACGCGCCACCCTTCTTCTTCTTTCACCAACTTGAAATATCAACTTGCCTCATAAGAACATGAGCAAGTGAAGTGTGTGTGAGAAGTGAGGCGCTAGCCTCTTATTTATATCAATCTGGCACGTGTGAAGAGTCACCATCTGGCAGGGCCGACCTCTCACACTGGGTGGGTAAATCCACCAATAATTAAATCTGGCCCTTTCATTATAACTGTTGGGGCCGACTTCTTATTCTGCACATTATAATTGTATGATGACCAATCCGCAAAAGGGAATTTGGTCCTTATACAATTACCGACTTGATTAATCCTCAATGGGGATTAATCTAATAATAAAAATAATAATAATGACATGATTAATCCACAATGGGGATTTAATCCAATAACAAATAATAAGGATGCTCTTCGCAGTTACATTATTTCAACATTAGGTTGGTGAGCCGGTAAAGTAAAAGAGGGGATAGAGTTCCTAGGAAATGTAATAATTCATATACATTAATAAAATACACCACTGGATGCAAGATGAACAAGGAAAAAAGATATAGGGGGATATGATTCCATGAGAGAGGGGCTTGAGGGGATAAGTATTTTTATTATTATTTTATTTAACCATAATTGATTTTATTGAGAAAATGGGTTACATGAGTTTCTTGAGGGAGGCCATGTGGTTCTTTATTTCCAAGTAATTATATAAACCCATATTTGGTTTGGTTGGGGGTTCACTTGTTCTTATTCATTCATTGTTACACCTTTCTCACTGTTCATTTTGGGAGCCTCATTCTTGTTGCATTCATGTTCTCTTGGTATGAGCATGGATACAAATGACTGCATGAGGGTGGATTGGTGTGAAGTTGGGGGATCATTCTTCCCCTGGTTCGTCTTCTTCACCTTTTCCCCTTGTTCTTATTTCTTCTTCACTCACTATTGCTAGTTTGTGTACTCTTGGGATGAGCATGGAAACGAATGGAAGGAAGAGGAGAGCCATTTTTGAATGGTTGTAATAATCTACTGATCATTCCAAGAGGGAATGGATGCATGTGTGCATGAGCTTGATGGCAATTCAAATAGAACTGTCCACAACTAAGAAGCCTTGGAGTTTCCAGTAGGGAGATTTCCCGACCAGTAGCATTGGAGCCCTGGAGCTCTGGAGATAAAGGGAACAACCTCAGGGATTGCATGGCAGAGAAAGGCGTTCATTTCTTTCGGTTGTGCAGTTTGAGGGGGAAAGAGAGATGGAAATTAGGATTTGTTGTGTGGTTGGGAAACCTGAGAGCTAGTTAGCCAACTTTGGTGTGTTTTAGTTTTGGCCTATGACCCGTCCTCGTGGATTTATAGCCCTGGATCGAGGGTGACTTGCTGTTGAGAGTAAAATAACAAAACTGTCTATGGTTGGGAGGAACGTCCTTGGTCTACAACTAGCTGGTGAACATTTACTTGCAAAGATAAGTGTTCTCTATCTTTTCTGTGTAATGTTTATTTCCATTGCGTATTTAATTATCTCTGAGATATGTAATGATAATGTGTCTATCTACTGCTTATTTTTTGTTTGCGACACATTGTTTATCTCTTTTGTGATGCATCATGGATCTTGTTTAATCCATGTGGCTCTTTCATGGTTGATTTCAAATTAAACATTGCTAGAATTCGAGATCTGTCCAGAAGCGAGTTTTTGGAGTAGCGTGGCCAGCCTATGGGTGGATGGGTATGTTACACTAGATATCTAATGAAATATTTAATTTGCAGAGTTGGTGGCAACATGGACATAAATTCCATTGGGAAATGGAGTCACTCAAAGGTCAGAAATCAATGACAATTTATTGGACACTTGATGAATTCAAAGGTGACTGATCAGAGGCAAGATATAAATCACTTCTTTAGGCCAATTAAATATTTTTGTATATTGAAAATTACAAAGAAAACAAATATCACCTTAGGACATATATCGAGGATGAATACCAAGGTGATTATAACAGAAATACGACTGAAAATACATGCAACAAAGCATCAGATATAGATGAATTATGATACATATACTTCACATTAACATAAAGAATAAGAAATATCACATAGATGGATTAAAACAAGAAAAAAAATACTGTAGGATCACATGCATAAAGAAACACAATCACATGTATGTCTGGAGTCCAATTCCAGGGACTTCTGATCCATCAAATTTTATTAATATCAGAGAAAGTTTACAAATTGTACTCAATAGTTTGTTCCTTACACCCTTGCCAACCCTTTCCACACCGAATTTCATGAAATAAATACAAATTAGCTCACCCTTGGACTAAGGTATACAACCTAAAATTCTTGCAAAAATATATAACTAATATAATTCAAAATAGAATTAATTTTAACTAGTTTCCTAAAAAATAGGGAACTCTCTTAACCAAACTAATCTCATTCAAATTTCCTTAACCAAATGCATGCTAGGTATCCATTTCAATATTATTTGTCTTTAGATATCATTGTATATGATCTAGAAATATTTTTTGAGTTTTCCTTGTCTATTTTGAGGGATTCTTTCAGTCTATCATAGTTTCACAACAAGAGTGCTGCACAACAAAAACCTAAAGGATAAACACAACATAGTTGCACAACAAGGGGTTTATTTCACCTTTATTCACTGTTTCTAACCTTTTCTGATGGATTTTGATGAATGATGGTGATTTTGGCCTTCTGATGATGATAAAGTGTTCTGGAACCTCTTCACCCTCTTCAAAACATAACTTGCATGTTAAAACTTTTAAAACCCCAATGTGCCAAATTGCAATAAATGAGTCCATACTACCTTAGCATGATGAAGTGATTAGTTGACCACATTTATAAGTTATATCTCATATTCATGTTATTTCTTAGACTTTAGATTTCCAACTTTCAATAACACCTCTTTTTTGCTACTCATAAACAAAACTGTCATGGTTGTGCAGCATGTCTGCTGCGCAACTGTAAATTCTGCATTTCAAGTTCACAATTAAAGCAAAAGCTCCAAAACATGGTATATGCATAAAAAATGATATAACCATATATAATGATCTAGCCTTGATAAAAAATCATTATGTGATCTTCAAATATTTAGGGTATTTGACAAAAAGATAAAATGCAAAATTGGGTGAAATTAGTCCCAGGGGCTCAAGTCTCTGCTGCTTCAGCAAGACAATCAAGCTTTCCCTTCCCTTTCTTGTCTGTCTACAACTGTTGCAAATTTTTCTTGAGTGTTCTATTCTCTCTCTTCAATGCCAAATTTTGCTGGTACATGCTCTTCAACTATTTTTGCAATGGCAGGGTTCTTCTTACCATTGCTCCGACCTTATCTATTGCAGGTTCACAATCATCTAAACGTTCTTTGAGCTTGAGCCTTACTTTTTTATCCCGCTCCTTGAGTTGAATTATTACATTTTGTGCCTCTTTCAGCTGTCTTCTCAGTCTATTGAAAGTATGTTGTTCCTCACCATGGGTTATCTTCCTCTTTTCTGCTTCTATTGGCTGGCCTTTTGTTGGAGTTTCTTCCCAAGTCTGCAATTTTCTGGCTGAGGATCTTGTCAAAGGAACATTAGGCCTAGGTTTTTATTTCACCTCTAAGATTTTATCCACTAACTTCCCTTTACCTTTTGTTTTGGAACCTTTTGGAGTTAAAGGAACCAATGTTTCACCTATTACTAAGCTTTTTTCTTCATTTCCATGTTCTCATGCTACAATTGTGCTACGACAAAATGAGATTTCTTCAACTGTTCTTGTAGCTCAATGATAAGGCTGTCTTTTTCATTAGGGAGATATGTTTCTGTGAAGGCCTCTGGAGCTTCATTAGTTTCTTGTGATGTGTGCATGGAATGAATATTGTTTACTGCTGACCTAGTAACTGGTTTACTAGGAACTTTAACCACTTATGGGGAAAATTGAATCTTTTTCCCTCTCTTCTTAGCTTGTTGGATTACTGCAGGTTCCTCAATTTCCTTTTCCCTCTTTTTGAAAAAAATCTTAGGGAAAAATGTGGTGGTATTTTCTACATATGAAGGTGTATCTCTCATGCTCCATGGTCTGCTAAAAGAATCAACTCCTATCTTTGATGACGATGTAAAAGTATCCCAATCCTGATTAATATTTCTGAGTTATTCTAACACCAACAAATTTATCAATGAAAAATGGAAGAGGCTGGGCTATCCTTGGTATTTCCTTACTTTCACTCTGTCATCCATCTTCCCTAAGATTTTGAAGAGGTAATAAGGTAGATTTAAAGGTTTCCTACTAGTGAAGTGCATTAGGAGCCTAATATGATATTGGTAAACCCTAGTGAATCTTCCCTCACATGTGAAAAACCTTTGAATTACAATCGACATGGTACTATGATTCTCTAATAGATGTTCTTTGGGTATGGTGGCTCCAAAATATGTGTTTCTAAATTCAGGCTTCAAAAATTAATGATAACAGGCTAGATCCAGTTGCATACCTTTGAACCATTTCTCTCCACAAGCAAGGATCTTTGTTGCAACAGTGATGGTGTCTTCAGAAACCTGAAACATGTTTCCCACTTTATCTTCAATACCATTAAATCTCAATTCAAACTCCTTTTCCACCTGCATGATATACCCTTGAAGATTTTCACAAAATCTATTGCATCCCACTTGTTCAAAAGTAACCTTGAATGTTGGATTTGCATTTACTAGCCTTAGGTCTTGAGGCTCAAATATAACAATATCCCCACCCTTTGTAGTCCTCCTCCTGCCTTGTAGAGTCACCATGATGTTGATGTATGTTGCTTACCTGTGGGAAAGGAATAAGAGGACTGTGCACAAGTTAAAACGTAGTAATTGCAGATGCACAACAAATGAGCAGAATTAGGGATATGGTCTGCGTTTTAGGGAGAAAATTTAGGCCTTTGGGTTCATAAGAAAGGTATTCCTTTAAAAAATCAACCAGGATATGAAAATGGTGGTTAGAGGGTGCAAGAGTAAAGGAAATGGTGATGCACAACACTATATGCAATGTCCCTTATAACCCGTGCACAACAAACTGAATGAGGGGTTTATGATTTGTAGAGAGGAAAAATGGCGATTAGGAGTTTTAATGCAGGTAGAATGAGGTAATTTGAAAGCCAAAATCAACTTAAACCACCACTGGAAACAATCATTGCCTTGTTTCAATTCTTCACCATATTTTCACAGCATTAGTAAGTTACGCAACAACTTGTGCAACGCTCCAATTTGCTTGATGATGTCACATGCGTCCAACAGATTTTAGTTCATGAGATTTTCTAAACCATGATAGGACTGAATCTAACTGATTTTGATTGATCACTTGATCTTTCATTATGACCCTTAGTTGATATGACAACCCATATTCTTTGACACCAAGACCACATGACTCATGACAACCCATATTCTTTGACACCAAGACCACATGACTCATGACTCAAAATTTATTTTATGACCCTATCTATCAATTTTATTAATCACAAACCCATTGACTCATAACATGAATTTCACCTAAGAGAAAAATGCCATGGTATTTTTGAGACCAAAGTATGACTTTACCCTACTGTACATACTAAACTCAGAATCTAACAACCTATTTATAGGACACTAACACTGGCTCCAATGGGGATGACATCCTCTCTGTGAGGTGCCAAAGAACAAGTAGAATAACAACCTAATCCATTGGGCCCTTTATTATTTGACTAAAATTTGACTCAAAATTGACTTGACTTTATACAAATGATCATAAATTATCTTTGGGCTTCAAATTCTGTTGAATGCTACCCAAAACTGTAACACTTAAAAGAAATGGATATTTATAATGAAGTGGAAGATCAAATTGCTTTAAGTAAAATAATGTTTTAAAAACCTTCCATTAAAAGGCCCTCCACTGATGTGTTCTCCATTAAGCTCCTGTAACAAAAATGCATTGCTCCCATGATATGCTGCAACCTTGTATGGTCCCTTCCATAGGTTTTCAAATTTAGCATGTTTTCCATTGTATTCATTTCTTGCATCCCATTTTAACACCAAGTCATCAATCTAAAAATAATCAACCTTTGTTCTCCTATCAAACAACTTCTTCATTTTTTCTTCGTATAATTGAGAATTCTTGTAGACCTCTTCTCTCATTTGATGGACATGAACTAGATGAACTATCATCTTTTGAATGCTATTAGGTTCAACATCTACTTCCTGCAATAACTTCATGACTGGAAGCCCAAGTGAGGTGGGAAAAAATACATCTGCACTATAAACAAGTTGGAATGGAGATGTGCTAATAGAATTCTTTGTGCTTACCCTATCTAACCAAAGTGTAAAAATCAACTTTTTGTGCTAAGATTTCCTATTCTCCTGTAGTAACTTTTTGATGATCCTAATCAAGCTCTTGTAATATGAATAGACCAAACCATTAACTTGTGGTAAATAGGATGTTGAGTTCCTAAGTGTGATACCATAATCACTGCAAAATTTTACTAATTTTTTAGACTTAAAAGAAACAACATTATCAGTAATAATCCTTCTTGGACAACCAAACCTTGAGAGGATATTACCTTCCAAAAATTGAATGATAATTGAATCAGTTTCCCGTCAAGTGGGTACAACTTCTATCCATTTTGTAAAATAGTTTGTGGCTATTAAAATCCATCTATGCTGAGCCAAGGATGACGAATGCACTTCTCCTATAAAAAGCAAGCCCCATTTCTGAAAATGAGCTTCTATAGAAATGAGCTTCAATGGTAAAGACAACAAATTTCTTTTCCCTTCAAATGTATGACACTCATGAAAGATGGAAACCTACTTGTACACATCAACAAATTTAGTTGGCAAGTAAAACCCTGATCTTAGGATTTTATTAACCATTTATTTCCAATAACAATGACCCCCACAATCACCCTTATGGAATTTATTCATGGTATGATGAGCTTTATCCTCTAGAAGAAATTTTAATAACACTCCACCAGGGTCTTTCCAATAGAGGGAACCATTAAGTGCGCAAAAAATTTGCTACCTTTTGTTTTGAAAATCTGGATTTGGTTTTTTTCAGTTCAGGAGGAGCTTGCAAGTTTTGTAGAACAAAGATAATGTCATTCTACCAAGGTGAATCGAAGAGTTTCTGACTTAGCTGAGGAGGGACTTCTTCTACACCTTGTGAAAGATCAACAATAAAATTTACTCCCAGTAGCTCAAAGTTTGATTGTGTCATCATTTGAGAAAGTCCCTGTCCTTTGATTAGATTTGTAGGTTTAATATCCAAGTCATATTCTAGTAGTGTTGCAATCCACTTACCTCTCTTTCCCTCGGGATCAGGTTGAGTCAAAATTTCCTTTACAACACTATTAGGAACATATGCAAGAAAATGAGAGTGTAAAATATACATTCTGAACTCTTTCAAAGCTTTTACTAGGGCATATGCCCTCTTCTCCATAATATTGTACTTAATAGTGGAATCTCTTAGAGACCTACTGATAAAATAAATAGGATGCTCTATATTCTGATTTTTTTTCTACATTAGTACTCCCACTATAGTGTGCTCTGAGGCAAAGGAGAAAATAATAAAATCCCTTGAAAAATCCGGACTAACCAAAACATGAGATTTGGTCAGAGATACCTTTACCTCCTCAAAATACTTCTTTGCATTTGCTGCCCATCTTATTTCATTGCCTTTCCTCAACATATTTGTGATATGATTTATTATTTTATCCATATTAGGAATATATATTCTTACAAAAATTATCCTACCCAAAAAATACTGTACCTCTTTTTTTTCTCTTTGGAGTATTGATTTTCTGTATTGCAACCACTCTACGAGGTCAATTCTGATACCATCCCTTGAATTTATGTGTCCCAACAATTTTCCTTCCTTCACAACAAACTTAGACTTCTTTGGGTTGAGAGAGATCCCAAATTTTATGCACTTTTCAAAAAATTGCTTCAAATTATACAAATGTTCACTGTCAGAGTTTGAATACATAGTTATGTCATCTAAGTAAGTAACGATGAACTTATCTTTCTCCTCAGCAAATGCTATGTCCATATCCCTTTGGAAATTTTCCCCTGCATTCATGAGTCCGAAGGGAATTTTAACATACATGAAGGTGCCCCATGGGGTTTTTAATGTTTTATTTTCTTGGTCATCTAGGTGCACCATGATCTGGTTAAACCCATCCAACCTTGACATTCTCTGGGAGCCTACAATTTTTTGCAAGATATGATCCATTTTCAGCAAGTGGTAATGGTCCTTGAGAGCGATTCTTTTTAAATTCGTGAAGTCTATACAAATCCTTATTTATCCACTTTTCTTTCTGACAAACACAAGATTAGTTATCCACTTGGAAAACCTCAAAGAAAGAATTATTTTAGCATCAAACAATTTCTTTACCTCCTTCTCAATGAGTGGAAAGAAGAGTGGATTGATCCTTCTTGGTTTTTTCTGAAAGATTTATGATCTTGTTTAATTGGTATTGTGTGTTGAATGATGCTCTTGTCATACACCTTCAAATATTCATAACTCTAGGAAAACACATCAAAAAACTGCCTCATCAATTCAATATATTTCTTCCTGTTTTCAGGGGTCAGGGACTTGGACAACTTGACAAATATAGGTTCTTTATCAATCCCTATATTAAATTCATCAAATTTAGATTCATTTGGAGTTACCTTGGGATTTTTAGCCACATCATTGCCATCAAACAATTTTTCAAGATGTACAAGACCTTTGGGAATTGTATTTTTCTTCAATTGAATAATCTCTTTACTTGCTATTTCATTGACATTCCTATCTGAGACTGAAACAAAAATTTCATATTCATCTTTATCGTAAAAATTCTCCTCATCAATTTGGACATTTGCATACTCTTCTTCCATCTACATAAATATGATAATTTTTTTGTCATTTTCAAATACCTTCCAGTATTTGACATTTTCCAGAATGGATGGCCTGTGCTTGACCTCGATTTCATATTTCTTGTTGGGATAAATTGGGATCTTGAAAACACTTGCCGATGTGGAAAGAGCATTTGCAATTGTATTTTGTCCCCTTAGCACCACTGAAATGTTATACTCAAAAATATTTTCAAGTGAATACAAGACTAAATTTCTATAGGCCCTCATTCTAGGATGGTTAGTTTGATATATACCTTTGATTTGGTTGATTAAAAGTTCAAAGTCTCCATGTACATATATCTTCTTTTCTGCCAAATATTTTAAATTTTTTAGACCTAGAATAAGAGCTTCATATTCAACCATGTTATTTGTGCAATCAAAGGCCAACTTATAGGAACACAGTTTTGAATTAGAATTAGCATCAGGAGGAATAATCCAGACACCTGCCCATTCTCCCTCTTTACTGAATGCTCCATCAAAGTCCATATTCCATATACCCTAATCTTAATTTTTGTTCTGTTCTAAAATTGATTTCGCTTGCTAATCTTTTGGATTATTCTAATCATCTTCTTCAAAACACAAATCATTATAGAAAATTGTAGACCCAATATCAATATCAATTGAATAGATATGATGGTTGTTGGGCTTCTCTTTACTACTTACCATGTATTTCAGTAAGACTTTCCTGTATAATCTTTTGTCTTGGATAAAGACTAGCACTGTAGCATAAGACATATCCATTTGTAGAGTACTTTTGAGTTTAGCATCCCATGACCTTGACAGTAGCATTCAAAACTTAGGAGGAATGTATGCAACAACTACATCCATGACCATACTTTTTGATGGGATCTGAGCTATAGAAACAACAAGGTCCTTGATCAGACCCAAACACTTCACCTTTCTAAAATAAAAAGAAAACAGATCTTTATAAGGTCTTGTGATATCCAATCCAATTCCTCCATGATCACCTTTGCCATTATATTGTGAGATTCCCTTGAATCTAGTATTGAATTATGAATAGTTACATCATGAGTATTTAGGATGATATAGAATGGAGGTACATCCCAATCATCATCACTTTCTTCAAATCGGGGGCCAAACAGGATGGTAGGATGATCATCTTGTAAATTAAGGGTATAAGACGTTTGTTCCATTTTAAGCATTTTTATAATATGATTCTTGTATTGCACATTTCTTATCAGTTCATTAAAAGGTATAGAAATCTTAACTTTTTCCATTTCACTTTCAAAATTGCAGGGGGGTTGAACTTTTTCTACCTCTTTAATGACTGCCTCTTTTCTTTCCTTTTTAACCTTCCTTGGGGGATATTATTTTTGTTTACCTTTATTTGGTGTGTCCTTTTTTGGAAGATATTTTTCTTGAAGACTAGAAGAGGGAATATCAGCTTTGGGATCCTTTGGAGGATTTGCTGTTGTTTTCTTATTTATGAGATTATATTGTTTTTGAAATTCCATGATTGCATTATGATATCCTTTCCTGTAATCCTCCTTCTCCTTTAACTCATCATTATAATCTTACATGAACATATCATGATCTTCTTTAGTTAGGTAAATTTGTGGCTCTTCTAGATCAAAACAATGAATGTCTTCAGGAGGTTCCTCAAAATTTTCCGCACCATAATTTTTTTGGAAAGGGGGTCTGACTGGATGATCAAATGGAATTGTTTGTTCCCTCTTCCTATTTTGAGGAACTGGAGGCCTTCTAAAATTCAGATGTCTGGCTTGAAGCTCAAGAGGATTAATATCCAAGGACAATTTTTCTACCAATTTCTCCATAGTCTTTACCATCAAGTCCAATTTTCATCTGATGCTTGAGAGGTAGAAGGTAGTGCTTCTTCTTTTTAGCTTCTGTTTGGAGCTTAATATTTTCTGAAGTAGCTAGGGTCACTTCTACTTCAATTGCATCGTTCATCATATAAGTCAGGGAAGTGGACCTTCTTTCTCTTATTGGTAGGACAATTCACTCTCAAATGCATCAACATAATGGAGTTGGGAAGCTCCTAGAGAAGGCTTTACTTGATTAAGGATGGAGTTATAAAACTTCATAAAACGGGTGGAAACTTCCTGGTTTGTCTCAACAACGAGTCTCTTCAAAGTATTGTATTATGTCAACAACTGCAAAGGGTTTTTCTTATTACCCCACCTCCCAAGAAAAATAGTTTCAAAATTGTCAGAATTGGGAATGCTAGTTGTTGGGAGGGCCTTAAACCATTTTCTAACTTCTCCTAAAAAACTATGTGAAAATAAACTCATCTTAACATCCTCATAGTCTACTTCTTCAAGATATATGAAATAAGTTAATCTATCTAAATGTTGTTGAGTTGTTATGTCTCCTTCTGCATCAAATTGTTTTATTTTCTATGCATAATTCTGTGGTAGTTCATGAATTGTAGCAAGGAGAGCTAATGGGTTAAATCTGGCTGCCATGATTCTAGGAGGGCTTGAAGGAGAAGGCTGAATGGATGATGAGGCCTTAGGGGTACCAACAACTATGTTAGGTGAAATCACTATAGGACTTTTTGAAAAACTAACTGATGACTGTAAGGGAAGATTAATCAAAGAAAGGAATCTCTTCTCATAAAAAAGAATTTGGGACATATATGACTCTGACTTGGATCTAAACAAAGAATGCTCAAATTTTGTATCAAAATCCATATCTTGAATAGTTTTTACTCCATATTTAGGCAATGATGAAACTCCATCCAAAAAAATACCTAATTGTGGCGTTTTATTCTCAGTTTTGTGCAGGAGCCTTTCTAGATTATCAACAACTTCTGGAGGATTAAGATCTGGATGATGCCTTGTGTGTTTCCTTTCTATAGCCAGGATTCTCTAACAAAAAAATTATCTGCAATTGATCTTCAAATTTGGAGTCATCAGGGTGAATATTCAACCAAGATTGTGTCTGATTCACTGTCACCCTGTTGGCACAAGGGGAAAACCCGAGGTTCAGATCCAAGAGCACACCAACAAGCCCTAACTACTGGCCCTTTTAGAAACACCTGTGAAGCAAATGCAGTCTCACCTGAAGTAGCTATGGTGGGGTTGTGGGACAAAGATGTCTACAACCAAGGGGATATCAAGTGGATCAAATAAAAAATCAATACATCATTCATATATCAATTACCAGTTCAGATCTACTCCACATAACTATCTATCAGATCTAACACAATAATGAAATAACGATATACCGAATGACAAAGAATAGAGAATCAATCACACACAACATGAAATATACGTGTTTCACCCTCTCTCTAGGGATACGTCCATAGAACTGTGCTTTATAATATATTAATATGAAGCATACAATTCTCCTCTCTTCTTTTAGCTAACAGATATTATTTCTTCTTCTCTCTATCTCTCCCCTTTCTGCGCACCCAATTGTAGGACTTGATCTCCGCACCCAGCTGGAGATATTACCATACTATAAGGCTCTTACACTTAACACTTATCTCTCTCAAACAATAATCGCTCATGCTAATAAAAAAACTAGAACGAACCCTCTTCCCTCATCTAGGTTCTTATTTATACATTACAATCGTTCATCGACAACCTTAGGCTGAAACCTAGGTGTCAAAACCCTAGATACAAAAACCCTAGGTGTCCAAAACCCTAGGTCAACTTGTCCTGCGTTTTTAGGGATTCACTAGCTTGTCTTTCCTTCCTTCTAGCGCAATGTTCCAAAGAATCCAACAATGGATTTTTCCTCTTGTTGAGTTGTCCATGATCCATCATCCTTGTTCTCCTCATTCAATGACTTGCTTACTTTTACTTCACTCCGTCGTTTCTACTCTTTTGCTCACTTCGACCCAGTAACAGTCACTGTGTCTTCCACACAGTTCACATTTCATATTTTCTTCCTTTATGTTTTCTTGCTTCCATAGACAAGGGCCAATAGGCCCCTAACACTCACCTGTGACTCATCCCGAGGCACTTCAGATCTGATCCTTCGGTTTTACTTCAAATTTAGACTGCGTAGTGCAGTCTCTGCTTCCAGCTCTAGTCCTCCCTTCCTCCCTTGTGCAGATTGCTTTTCTGTGTTTGGTACCTAGTTCCAACTGCACCTAGTACCTAGACCCTTATCCTCATGCTTTTAACAAGATCTGTGAGACAGATGGTTGTCATAATACAACTTCAGCTGACTCCCATTCACCAAACCTTCCTTCCATTCTCCATTCAAAGTATTCAAATGCATAACTTCTCCTTTTTTAACATAGGCAACCTCATATGGCCAAAGCCAATGTGTTCTGAACTTTCCTGGATGCTTCATGAATTTACTGTCATATACCAGTACTAGAGCACCTTGTTTAATGTTAATCCCTAATATTGGCTCATTACCCCTTAATTGGGGCATATTAGATTAGTAATGCTATTTTATTTATGTCGGCTTTAGGCCATTAGTTGTAATTTAGATTAGTAATGTTATTTTAATTATGTCAGCTTTAGGCCGTTATTTGTAATTATACCTCCTAGTCTCCTATATATACCAAGGAGACATTTTCATTTTGAATCATCTTGTACTTGAACATTTAAGTGGGGTAAAAGGAGGTTGCCCCCTCGAAGAGGCTTATTATCTGATATTATCTC
>ML779631.1:341415-452950 GCA_009831015.1 Picea engelmannii | reverse complement strand
TCATCTTGTACTTGAACATTTAAGTGGGGTAAAAGGAGGTTGCCCCCTCAAAGAGGCTTATTATCTGATATTATCTCTTTTTCAAGGCGTTGAGTACTTTTCCTGAGGTTTTTATATGCTATATTGATGTTTGGTTCTTAACATTTAAATTCCTTCTTCTTGATGTGTCTATTGTGGTAGGCATTTTCTCTTTCTTTATGGACCTGTTGATGAAATCTTGCAACAAATCTGTCTTCCTCAAGTTCGACCAACTATGCAAGCCTCTCTCGAACAGTGCCAGTGTTGTCCATATCTGTAAAGGAAGCAATTCTTAAGCTTGGTACCAAATATTCCATTGGGACAACGACTTCAAGACCATACACCAATTTAAAAGGGGTCTACATTGTTATCTTCTTGCAAGTGGTTCTATAGGCCCATAATACTGTTGGTACTCTTAAATCCCATTCGTCTCTGTTGACACTACAAATCTTCGTTAGTGTTGTCTCCAAGATCTTGTTGAATGCTTCAACTATTCCATTTGCTTGTGGATGGTAAGGTGCACTCTTCTGATGATGAACTGTAAATTCCTCGGTCAAGGCTTCAATCGTTTTATTAATGAAATGTGTGCCTTGATCACTCATAAGGGTCTTCAGGCATCCAAAATTGGTTACGATGTCATCAAATATGAAGCACACAGTTGTAGTGGCACTACAATCCTTAACTGCTCTTGCTTCGACCCATCTGGTCAATTACTCTATCACAATAATTATGTACCTTTCTCCTGTGCGCTTCCCTGGTGGGTTAATAGGTCCCATGAAGTCAATGGCCCATTTCTCAAATTATTGTAGGGTCAACTACAGTGCTAAAAACATTTCATCTCTTCTGGACAATTTCCTAACTCTTTAGCATACATCGCAGGCTCTCTAATAGTCCTTAGCGTCTTTGTGTAAGGTAGGCCACCAAAGGCCAGCTCGAAGAACCTTCTACGCAATGGATTTCCTTGTGTAGTGTCCTCTTGCAATGCCTTCATGAGATTTAGTGAGGATTAATGGTATTTATGCCTCCATAAAAAACCTCCTCAGTATCTCATCATGTCCCATCTTGTATAGTTGTCCCGTTATAAGCGAAAAGTCTGCAGCGCGCACTGCTAGCTGTTTCTTCTGGGTGATTGTATATTTACTCGGTGCCATTCCTGTTGACAGGAACTGGACTATCTCTGCGAAGTGGTCATCAATCCTTCTAATGGATAGTAGTTGTGCATCCAAATACATGTCCTCCAAACTAGTCGACTCTTCTCTGTGTTCCAACCTCGACAAGTGGTCAGGACCTTTGTTCATTCTTCCTGGATTAACTACGATATCAAAATCATATTCCTAGAATAGCAGAAGCCATCTGCATATTCATCCCCCCAAAAATGGATTGTTGACTAGGTATTTCAGCATGGAGTGATCAGTAAACATTCTAAAGTGTCCTCCCAACAAGTAGTGGTGAAACTTCTGTAGCGCATACACCATGACTAACCCTTCTCTTTTAGTGGTGGTGTAATTGATATCAGCTGTTGATAGCTTCCTACTAGCAAAGGCTAATGGGTGGTTGATGTATCTTATTCCTGGTTGTGCTAACATAGCTCCTAATGCAATAGAATATGCATCGACATGCACGTGAAACTCTTTACTCCAATCTGGGAAAACCAGAATAGGCGCAATAACCATTTTCTATTTTAGTGTGTCGAAGCTCTGTTGGCATTTTTCTATCCAGTGAAATTGATAGTGTTTCTTCAAAATCTTCTCCATGGGTACTGTAATCCGGGCATATACTTTAATGAACTTCCTGTAATATCTCGTGTGTCCCAGCGCAGTGCGCAACTGTTTGAATGAAGTAGGAGGGGGTAGATCAACTATGATGGAAATTTTAGATGGATCTACCAACAATCCCTTATTGCATACAATATGACCTAACAACACTCCAAATGGTGAAAAGAAAATGCACTTCTTCGGGTTTAAGGCAATCTGACACTGCCTACACTTGTCCAACATTAGCCTCTAACATTCGATATGATTTTTCAATAAACTAAAAAGAGTCCAATCATCAAAGTATTCTTATAAAAACTTATGTAGGAACTCCTTGAAAAATCATACCACCCTGGAAAATATGGCTGGGGCATTATTCAATCCAAACGACATTACTGTATATTGGTAGGATCCCCATTTTGTGGCAAAGGTAGTCTTATGGTGATCTTCCTTGGAAATCTAGATCTGATGGTATCTTGAAATTCCATCTGTAGAAGAATATACTTCCTGACCTCCTACATTATCTAACACTTCGTCAATGAATGGCGTAGGGAAGGGGTCATGAAAACATGCATCATTCAGCTTCCTGAGGTCTACGCAGATCTTGATCTCTCATGTATTCTTGTCTTGTACCACCATAGGGCTAATCCATTTTGATTCTTCTACAGGTTCTATAATCCCTGCTTCCAACATTCTTTCTAGCTCAATCTTCACTTTCTCTTTATATTTAGGGTTCAATCTATAGGGTCTCTTCTTGATTCGTATTGCATCTAGTTTCAAAGGGATCCTCATTTATCCCATAGGCCCTTTAATTCCCTTCATATCAATGAACTTGGTTGGAAACAAGTCTTGATATTCATGTAGTAACTTGGTGATCTTGTCAATAGTGGAAGCATCTCAATAATCTCCAACATTTGAAAGCTTTAGTGTTTGCTCTATTCCAATATTGACTTTCTTAATCTTGATCAGCTTTCCAATAAATAGTAGCTCAACTCTTGGTCCTTCCAAATCTCTCTGCCCTTATATTTATGCGATGTTCACCTTCCTAGGATCACCGTCTTCATCAACATTGATGTTGTAAAAATGTTGCAGTTTCTGGAGAGGCGCAGTCCATTCATCTTGTTCTTGCTCCAAAGGGAGGCTAGGTGCCTCCTCAAATGCTTTCTGTCTTACAGTCCGTAATTCTTGATCTACTATAGGATATTGGATTTCGAATAAAAAGGTGATGACAAAGTTCTGAGTCATACCTGCCCAATCTGCAGTGATCACGCACAAATCTGCTTGAAGGTACCAGTTGATAGGGATAGTGTCTAGTGTGTTTATGAATTTGTGCACCCACTTCTCTTGAGGAACATTTCTCCAAGATTCCTCGCAACTTTGCACATGGTCCTTCGGGCAGCTTCGACCTGTGTACCAAATTTCGAAGCCTTCTACTTGTGCTGAGAACCGTGCGGTCATGAGGGTACGACATTGTACCCATTCTGTAATGTTGTTTTTATGCATCCCCCACCATCTTTCTGGTGTGGATTTCAAGGCCTCATCCATTTCCAACAAGCATTGTTGTGTTGGTACACTTTCTTCGAAGTCCGATAAGAGGGTTTCTAAAGGATTTAGACCATCAAAGGTGGGTAAATTACTTACTGTTGTGCCGATCCAACATACTTCTCTGGTGAATCTAGCACACATCCTTGTAGATACTTCATACATTTTGTTCTTCCAGTTCTCCCTTTCTTCTTCTGAGTCTTATAAATATGCGTTGTCACTTCGCCAGCTCAAATTTCCATCCGCCATAGGATTAATGTAATCTTGTTGTCTGGCTGTTAATTTGTATATGTTTTCCAGTTCATATGCACAATATTCTTCTCCAATGGGCTCAATGTATCGCAAAAATTCATCAGGATCTAATGCTGCAACGATCTTAAGGCCATGTCCTTCAAACATCATTTTTCTTTTCTTTAAATCGACCACAGTGGAATTATTGAAATCCCAATCAATTCTTAACAGTGGAGGATAAGGACAACTATCATCAACTATCTTAATTACCCGAAAGTCTGAAAACGTCCTTACTCCGTCGATGTCCATAGGGACATGTTCCAATCTCCCAAGGGGCTTATTTACTGCTGATTAGCCATCCTAAGCCTAATAGGGGAATATATCAACTTAGGTTTTCCCATCAGTGCCTAGGTTTTCTTCGCCATGACATTGACCTCCGACTGTAAGTCGAGGACAACATAGTCTATATCATATTCTCCAATCTGAGCATTCAGGTGTAGTTCCTTATTTGTTCTTCTCTTCTTGGATAGTTGATGTACTATATTCAGTAAAGGATCTACCCTTCCTATCTCATATTGTCTCACCAAATTTTGCAGTTCTTGTATAGCTTTCTCATCTTTAATCATCTCTATAAATGTATATAAGAAACTGATAAGTTTAATAGCCTCTTTTCCATCTCTGGGTGAAGAAGACTGATCAAATTATAGAGTATTTCCAATTCTCTTACTTCTGGTTGTGTCTTTGATGAAGAACCTTGGTCTCCCCTAAATTCTCTTCTTGCCTCCTCGAACATTTGGTTTTCTTTCTTTGCATAAAAAGTTTGTGTCTTCTCTGCAAGTTTCCTGATTCCTGATTCTTCTGTAGTCTTTCCTTGGGTCATTCTGTCTTCTCCTGTAACAACACCTCCTCGAGTGATAACAACGAATCTAGGGTCTTCTCCATGAGGTTCTACTTTGATCAGTTGTATATGTGGGTTCAGTTGAGGTCCCCGTTTCTCTTGAAGTTTAGCCAACAATACTGGACATTCCTTGATGACATGCTCGAAAGAGTTGCAATAGCTACAAGTGGTACAAGGGTTATGAMAATCACTTTCCAAGTGTCTAGGATGTGCACAATTATAATAGATTATTTGTCCTCGACCTCGACCCATACCTCTTCCTCGAAATCCACCACRAGGGTTGAAGTTTCCTCTCCTAGGGGAGTTATACTGTGTAGTGTTTCCTTCTTGCTGTAATTCGACTTGAATCTTGTATATATCCCTTTACCTTTCATGCATGAGATCGTAATCCCTACAATCCCTATAATCATGTCCCATGGACTTACAAAATGTGAAATACAAATTTGTGGGTGTCTGAACATATTTTTTCATGTAGTGCGCTCACTAGGGTGATGTCTGGTTCTGCATACCTCGCACCAGGGTAGGGTAACTTGTTTCAAGGGGATCAGAGCTCCAAAGGCCAAGTATTCATGGAATAGGGAACAACGTTCCTTGTCATGGCCTTCCGATCTGCACCTGACACACCAAATGTATTCTCTTTTATATTTTCCCTTGTCTTTCTTCATTTCTTCGACCTGCAGAGACAAAATAGTTACCTGAMTCAAGATTTGACTCATACCTAAGATGGATTCTCCCATAGGGGATGATTCTAACTTCTTGGCAATCTCTAGTGCCTCAGCCTACGAAGAAATCTTCTATTGCATCAAAGGAACTCTGATGTGTGGTAAGAGGGAATAAATGAACCATTCCTTGTTCTGCTCATATTGGATTTGAAAACTCAGATGGCCTGTCAAGGTCTTGAATCTATGATCAAACTCCGATACCGGTTCAACTATTCTCTACTTGATTTCTTTTAGTTCTGTAATGCACTGCGATTCTGACTTAGGTTTCTTGAATTGAGCAATTAGCGAAGTCTTAATGGAATTCAATGGTTTAGGTGTAGATCCTTGGACAAATTTCATGTACCATCTCAGTGCGCGATCTCTTAGGGTAGTACTGAATTGAGCTCATTTGAAAACTTCTTCGATGATATTCTTAATAATCCACACAACTTCATAGAGAAACCAGTATTGTTTAGGGTCTTCAGATCCATCTCCTCTAAAGGTGGGTAACCTCTTCTCATCTGCCATAGATATTCATAGGTTTCTGGACTAAGTATGTGGTGGACTACTAGTGACAGTGCTATGAGTGCTCTAGTGACTCTGATTACTCTGATTGCTTAATGTTGCTGAAAGAACAATATGATTAATAGTACTTACTTCAATAGTCGGTGCAGTTCCTGAAGCTTTTGGTTCTTCTTGGCGAGGTTCTTCGAGTTTTCCTTCCTATGAATGCTTCTTGTCTGTCAGATATGCCTCTTCTCCACTGTAGAAACCCTCGTCCCCGTAGTTATTCTTAAACAGGTTCGTAAGAGAAACTTCTCTGAACACTCTCCCACTTTGTGTATGTCCAACCTCTATGTCGCTATGGCTATCTGAATTCTTGAACATTAGCCTTTTTGGATCTGTCTAGCTATTGTATCTTCAAGATTTTATTCTCATGCAATAACATCTTGATCCTCAACTTCAAAAAATGTAAAAATTTTCCTCTCGGTCCCTTGAAGAAATATCTCTTGGCTTGGCTATATGACACTACTCTGTCAACAACAAACTTGGTGATATACCCTCCAATGGTACTATCAAACCAATGATCTACTACTAGTGACATGACACTATCAACTCTCTTGACCTTCTTGATCAACACCGACGTCCAAACCACAAGTGGCCTAGATCTGATCTCAAATTGGGTATCTGCTAACCTAGCTAGCCACTCATATAGCTCCTGATGGATTCATCCAAAGAAAATTTCATGTATATCAATAAAGATATATCTCTCCAACCAATCCTCTGTACTAAGATTAGGGTTCTTGTTCTGGGATTCAATGAAGTCCTTTTCTTGATATTCTATCCACTTCTGAATCTACGTCTTCGATGGGAACCACCTTGACATTCCCTGAAGAAGATTCCAGTCTCAAAAACGAAACCATTTGTTGGCACAAGGGGTAGACTCGGGGTTCAGCTCCAAGAGTGCACCAACAAGCCCTAACTACTGGCCCTTTTAGCAACACCTTCGAAGCAGATGTAGTCTCACCTTAAGTAGCTATGGGGGGGTTGCAGGACAGAGATGTCTACAACCAAGGGGATATCAATTGGATCCAATACAAAATCAATGCAACATTCATATATCAATTACCAGTTCAGATCTACTCCGCAGAACTATCTATCAGATCTAACACAGTAATGCAATAATGGTATACCGAATGACAAAGAATAGAGCATCAATCACACACAACACAAAATATACATGGTTCACCCTCTCTTTAGGGCTACATCCACAAAACTGTGCTTTATAATATATTAAGATGAAGCATATAGTTCTAATCTGCACTCTTAGCTAGCAGATCTTCTTTCTTCTTCTCTCTATCTCTCCCCTTCCTACGCACCCAACTGTAGGACTTGATCTCCACACCCAGCTAGATCTCTTACCATACCAGAAGGCTCTTACACTTAACACTTCTCTCTCTCACACAATAATTTCTCATGCCAATAAAAAAACTAGAATGAACGCTCTTCCCTCATCTAGGTTCTTATTTATACATTACAATCGTTCACCGACAGCCTTAGGCCGAACTCTAGGTGTCAAAACCCTAGATACCAAAACCCTAGGTGTCCAAAACCCTAGGTCAACTTGTCGCACGTTTTCAGGGCTTTTCTAGCATGTCTTTACTTCCTTCTAACGTAGCGTTCCAAAGCATCCAATGATGGAGTTTTACTCTTGTTGAGTTGTCCATGATCTATATTTCTTTCTGATATGTCATCCTCGATCTCCTCATCCAACGACTTGCTTCCTTTTACTTCACTTCATCTTTTCTGCTCTTTTTCTCACTTCGACCTAGTAACAGTCACTATGTCTTCCGCACAGTTCGCATTTCATCTTTTCTTCCTTGATCTTTGCTTGCTTCCATAACCAAGGGCCAACACACCCTCAGGAACCAAATCTGAATATTTTTTCATTCACCTATCAAAAATTTCACCTTCTATCCCTAGCAACGACCCCAAAATGTTATCACTCTATAAATTTATTTTGGCTGAGGAAGAAAATCACAAAGGTAACTGCAAACCAACTTGAGGCTGGAAGCTATCCATTCCAATAAGAGATGGCTCTCTCTCTCTTCAAATCAATAATTGAAAGGATTGATTTGGAAGTCCATCCAAAGGCTACATATCTAATGCAAGATTTAATTTATAGAGTTGGTGGCAATGTGGACAAAAAGTCGATTGGGAAATGGAGTCACCAAAAGGTCAGAAATCAATGACAGTTTACTGGACACTTGGTGAATTGAAAGGTGATTGATCAGAGGCAAGATATAAATCACTTCCTTAGGCCAATTAAATATCATTGTAGATTGAAGATTACAAGAAAAACAAATAACCCCTTAGGTCATATATCAAGGATGAATCCCAAGGTGATTACAACAGAGAGACAACTGAAAATACATGCCACAGAGCATAAGATACAGATGAATTTTGATACATATACTTCATATTAACATAAATAAGAAGACATATCGCATAGATGGATTAAAACAAGAATACACAAACTGTAGGATCACATGCATAAATAAACACAATCACATGTATCTTTGGAGTCAAATTTCAGGGACTTATGATCCAACAAATTTCATTAATATCAGAGAAAGTTTACAAATTGTACTGAATAGTCTATTAATTACACCCTTTCCAACCCTTTCCACACTATAACTCATGAAATAAATACAAATTGGCTCGCCCTTGGACTAAGGGATACAAGCTAAACATCTTGCAAAAATATAGAACTAAGATAATACAAAATAGAAATAGTTTTAACTAGTTTCCTGAAAAATAGGGGACTCTCTTGACCAAATTGATCTCATTCGGATTGATTTAACCAAATGCATGCTAGGTGTCCATTGCAATATCATTTTTATTTAGATATCACTGGAAATGATATGAAAATATTTGGTGATCTATCCTTGTTGATTTTGAGGGATTCAGACACTCTATCACAATTGGACAACAAGACTACGACGCCATATCAACCTATAAGAGAAACGAAGCACAATTGTGCAACAAGGGGTTTATTTTACCTTTATTCACTATTTTTTACCTTTTCCGATGGATGATAATGACTGATGGTTAATTTGGCCATTTGATGATGATAAAGTGTCCTAGAACCTCTTCACCCTCTTCAAAACATAACTTACCTCTTAAAACTTTAAAAACCCCAATCTGCCAAATTGCAATAAATGAGTCCATACTACCTCAGCCTGATGAAGTGATTGGTTGAATTCATTTATATGTTATATCTCATATTCATCTCATTTGTTATACTTTAGGTTTCCAACTATCAATAAAACCTATTTTTGCTGCTCATAAACAAAATTGTCATGGTTACGCAACATGTCCGTTGCACAACTGTAAATTCTGCATTTAAAGTTCATAATCAAAGAAGAAGCTCCAAAACATGGTATAGGCATAAAAAATGATATAACCATCTATAATTATCCAACCTTGATAAAAAATCACTGTTCCATTTTCAAATATTTAGGGCATTTGATAAAAATTCAAAATCCAAAATTGGGTGAAATTAATCCCAGCGGCTCAAATCTCTGTTGCTTCAGTAAGCAAATCAAGCTTTCCCTTCCCTTTATTATCTGTCTCCAAGTACTGCAAGTTTTGCTTGATTTTTTTGTTCTCTCTCTCCAATACCAAATTTCATTGTTACATGCTATTCAATTGTTTGTGCAATGGTAGGGTTCTTCTTACCATTTCTGTGGGCTTATCTATTGCAGGTTCACAATCATCTAAACATTCTTTGATCTTGAGCCTTTCTTTCCTATCCCGCTCCTTGAGTTGAATTATTATATTTTGTGCCTCTTTTAGATACCTTCTTAGTCTATTGAAAGTATGATGATCCTCACAATGGGCAGTCTTCTTTTGTTCTGCTTCTTCTAGCTCTCCCTTTGTTGGAGTTTCTTCCTAATTCTGCAATTTTCTGGCTAAGGATCTTGTCAAAGGAACATTAGGCTTAGGTTTTTGTTTCACCTTTGAACTTTGATCCACTACCTTCCATTTACCTTTTGTTTTGGAACCTGTTGGAGTTAAATGAACTCATGTTTCACTTGTTACTAAGATATCTTTCTTGAAGGCCCTTTCCAAATATTTTTTCTCCATTTCCCTGTTCTCATGTTGCAATTGTGCTATGACAAAATGAGCTTTCTTCAACCGTTCTTGTAGCTCAATGATAAGGTTTTATTTGTCATCATGCATATATGTTTCTTTGAATGCCTCTAGAGATTCATTATGTGTTTGTGATGTGTTCATGGAAGGCATCTTTTTTTCCACTAACCTAGTAACTAGTTTACTAGGAACTTTGACCACTTCTGGGGAAAATTGGAGCTTTTTCTCTCTCTTCTTATCTTGTTGTCTTACTGCAGGTTCCTCAATTTAATTTTCCCTCTTTTTGACATAACTCTCAGGGAAAAATGTGGTGGTATTTTCTACATATGAAGGTGTATCTCTCATTCTCTGTGGATTGTTAAAAGAATCAACTATTATCTTTGATGACGATGCAAAAGTTTCCCAATCATGATTCCTCTTTCTGCGTTATTCTAACACCAACATCTTTATCAATAAAAAATGGAAGAGTTTGGGTTTTGCTTGATATTTCCTTACTTTCACTCTTTCAACCATCTTCCCTAAGCTTATAAAGAGCTAACATGGTAGATTTAAGGGTTTCCTACCAGTGAAGTGCATTAAGAGCCTAATATGATATTGGTAAACCCTAGTGAATCTTCCCTCACATGTGAAAAAACTTTGAATTACCCTCAAACCTGCTATGATTCTCTAATAGAAGTTCTCTGGGTATGGTGGCTCCAAAATCCATGTTTCTAAATTTAGGATTCAAAAATTCATGATAACATGATAGATCCAGTTGAATACCTTTGAACTATTTCTCTCCATGAGCAAGGATCTATATTGCAGCACTAATGGTGTCTTCAAAAACATGAAATTGCATGTTTCCCACTTTAGCTTCAATACCATTAAATCTCAATGCAAACTCCTTTTCCACCTGCATCCTGTACCCTTGAATATTTTCACAAAATCTAATGCAACTCACTTGTTCAAAAGAAACCCTGATTGCTGGATATGCATTTACTAGACTTAGGTCTTGAGGCTCAAATCTAACAATATCGCCACCCTTTGTAGTCCTCCTCCTACCTTCTTGAGTCACCATGATGATAATGTATGTTTCTTACCTATGAGAAAGGAATAAGAGGACTGTGCACAGGGTAAAATGTAGCAATGGTAGATGCGTAGTGAATGAGAATAATTAGGGATATAGTCTGCGTTTTAGGGAGAAAATTTAGGCCTTTGGGTTCATAAGAAAAGTATTTATTTAAAACATCAACCAAGAGCTTAAACCAATGGTTAGAGGGTGCAAGAGTAAAGGAAGTGGTGATGCACAACACTGTATGCAACATCCCCTGCTACTCGTGCGCAACAAACTGAATGAGGCGTTTACAATTTGCAGAGAGGAAAAATGGCGATAAGTATTTTTACTATAGGTAGAATAAGGTAATTTGAAAGACAAAATCAACTTAAACTGCCAATTGAAACAATCATTTCCTTGTTTTACAACAACTTGTGCAACACTCCAATTTTCTTGATGATGCCACGTGCCTGCCTCCACCGAATTTAAGCTCATGATATTTTCTAAACCATGAAAGAACTAGCTCTAACTATTTTTGATTGATCACCTGATATTTCATTATGACCCTTACTTTATATGACAACCCATATTATTTGACACCAAGACCACATGACTCATGAATAAAACTTTATTTTATGACCCTATCTAAGCAATTTTATTAATTACAAACCCATTGACTCATAACATGACTTTCACCTAAGAGAAAAATGCCATGATCTTTATGAGACCAAAGCCTGATTTTACCCTACCATACATACTAAACTCATATTATAACAAGATATTTATATGACACTAACATTGGAAACAATTATGATGGGTGACCCACAAGGTGAGGTACTTGGTCAAATCACACCATGCTCTAACAACTACTTCAACTACTTATTTAATTTTTTTTCTTCCATAACAAACTATCTTTATAGCCCAATGTTCAACAATTGGGAGTTTGACAATAATTGGATTTCATGTTCCACTTACCTCTTAGGTGGTATTTCTTTAGGCTCCTGGAACACTCACTTGTATGCCTTTAGAAACTCCTCCAATTCATTTTTTTTCTCCTTAGCGCACCCTTCCATGGATTCCTTTACTTTAAATGACTCTTTTCTAGACCAATTTTCTCTTAGAAAAAGAAAAACATATTTCTTGCTAGAACTAATCAATTTCTTAGCTTGATTGGCATTTACTAGTGAAAGTTTTTATTTTCCTTTGTGCGAGTTGACGATGAAGGATTTATTATGCTTGATGAGGAAGTATTGGTTGGTTCTCTTCATGGATATTTCATCCCTCATATACAAGTAGGGGATTCCAAACACTACTCCACATACTTCTAGTGGTACTATGTCCAATTCTACTTCATCTATAAACTGAACACTTACAACAAATTTAATATTGCAATGATTTGTTACCTCTATATTTTCATCCTTGTTTACCCAAGCCAATGAGTAGGGGATAGTATGATAATGAACCTCCAATCCAAGCTTACTAACCATATATGTTGTTATGAGATTATCCTGTGAACCAAAGTCGAAAAGAGAATCTGTATTGGTCTTCTTGACTTGAATCTTGATGTGGAAGAGATTGGTCATCTTCTTCTCTTCCTAGTGATGAAGGATAATTAGATTCACCACCTTTTGCATTGATGCGAAAAAAATATTTTCATCCACATCAGAGCTACTTTCAACCTAATTTCTCGAATTTGTGGCTAGAAGGTTTTTTTTCTTTCCGTCCTTTTTGCGGTTCCTTGGGTTCATCTCTGGATGTAGTTTCCAACACTTTTCCTCAGTGTGGCGATCAATGTTGCAATGATTGCAATAGTTGATGGGATATTTGCACTCATGCGTGGTGGATGATGTATTATTATATTCCCCCCCTTTCCACTTCTTCTTCCCTTCTTTGGAAGCTTCTTGGTGATCATTCTACTTGGAACCTCTTGGATTTCCTTTCTTTTGGCCTATGTTTCCAAGTACTATGATTGTACACATGCCTCATCCAATTTCATTGGCTTGAAGAACATCACCTGATTTTGTAAATGATTGTGTAAATCTCGAAGATACTTGATAAGTACATTTGGGTTGTTGGAAGAGATACCCAACATGATGGCCATCTTTCTGAACTCAATGGTGTACTCCTTTACACTCTATCCCTACCTCTTCTTGAACTATTGCCATTGGATCCATCGATACTCTACATATATGATAGGGTAGAATTGGGACTTGATGAGGGATTTTAAATCCTCCCACCTAGTTACTGGTGGATAACCCTCTAGCCTAAGTTTTTTCGTATGGATTTTCTACCAGGTTATATCATGGCCCTCTAACTTCTATCTAGCTAATTAAATATTTTGCTCTTCATATATATGGTGAATGCTAAAAAAAAATTGTAGTTGTTGCAAAAAAATATTCATTTTTAATGCATCGATATCACCTTGGTATGGATTTATGTCCACTTTATCTTCCATTCTAAATAAGGATTGTGAAAGGTTAAAAACACTCGAACTTGGCTGCTCTTTCTCGGGTTCTTTTAGCGACTCCTTTTCTAGGTCCTCATGATCTCTTGATTTCACCTTTGGTCTGTGTAAATGTGTTGAACCTACACATAATAGATCTAGCTAAACAATGATACACACATTTTCAAAGAGAATTGGAAAAAGAAGAAGAAAGAGAGAAATAATGGAAAGAATTCTCATTGACCATTGTGAATAATGAATAGTTTACACATGATATACTCTATATAACTCAATGATTTCGGCTTGAGGTGAACCAAGTCACCGTAGGGGTGGTCTATAGTGATTTGGAAACACACCAACAATTACAGGAGTGAACTGCCACCTATTGTAGTCTCTCAGGCAGTTACGGGAGTGACCTGCCACCTAGTTGAGTTAACTAGTCAACTAGTCTCCAATTAACTATCTGAACACAGAGTAGTGAGGAGTTAAATCAAGGAATCAAGGCTAATGCGCCACTTTGGTGATGATACCAAGGAAAGGTATAATTATCATGGTGATGATCCCAATCCAACATCTAAACTCAACTCAACTAGTCAAACTGAAGTGTCAATTGAAAGAGAATATTCTCCCCTAAAATATAGGAGATTGGATAATGACTAATTATGAATAATAAACAAATAAAAACCTTAGGAAAAATAAATCCTAGGTGTGTGTGAAGTAACTCCAACACCCCCCTTGAACATCACTATGGTGAACATAAAGATTGGGTCCCAACAATGAGGCCATGTTAGGTACCCAGGTACAAAAGATACACTGAAAATAAAGTGAGAAAAGAGGGAAAACCTCATGGGAAAAAACCCCCCTCAAGGTGCAATGTATGTAAAAAGAAGAACTACAGTTTCTAGGAAACTGTGTCCTTCACTCCAAGACGACCTCGCAGAGAATGAAATTTCTTCTCAGTGAAGGTTTTGGTGAAAATGTTTTCCGTCTGTTCTGCTGAAGGATAGAACTGTAAGTTGATGATCCCCTCTTGTACTAATTCCCAGATGTAGTGCATGTCGATCTTGATGTGCTTCTTCCGCTGCCTCTGAACTAGATCTCTGCAGAACTTCAAAGTGCTCTAGTTGTCACACCAGATGACGATCAACCGATGAAACTGAATGCCCAACTCAGTGAGAAAATGTTGTAGCCACATAGCCTGAATGGTTATGTTAACTACCCCTCTGTACTCTGCCTCGACTGAAGATAGAGAAATGGAAGCTTGCTTCTTGCTCTACCAATAGATAGGCTAGGAACTAAGATTGAGTGAGTAACCAGATGTGGACTTGTGATTAATGCTATTGCCAGCCCAATCAGAATCAGTAAACCCAATGAGATCTAATGTAGAGTCTGCTTCATAATGAATCCCAAAGGTGATGGTGCCCTGTACGTATCAAAGGATACGCTTTGCAACTTTCCAATGTAGCTCATGCGGCTCCTGCATGAACCTGGAAACTGCACCAACTACATATGAGAGGTCTAGTCTATAGTGTGTGAGATACAACAAGCTCCCCACTAGCTGTCTATACAATGTGCACTCAACCAGTGGAGTCTCCCCGCCATCCTCAAGTTTGACTCCTGATAGGAAAGGAGTCGGAGCAGACTTGCAGTCTGTCATGTAAAATATCTCAAGGAGATCTCATGCATACTTGGCCTGAGATAGTTTGATGCCTAATGCATCCTGAATGATCTCAAGTCTAAGGAAGAAGTGTAGTGGACCCATGTCTATCATCGAAAACCTGTCATGAAGAATCCTCTTGACTGCAACAATCATTGAAGTCGAGCAACCGGTGATTAGCAAATCATTGACATACATAACTAAAAGTAGAAGTGAATCAACTGTCCTGAGCATGTATACATCTGGGTCTGATTTACAATGTACAAATTTCTATGACAACAGGTAGGAGTCCATCTTGGCATACCATGCCCTCGGAGCTTGCTTGAGGCCATAAAGTGACTCTTTTAGTCGATAGACCAAAGATGAGTCCTGCATAAATCCCTGGGGCTGCTCCATGTAGATCTCCTCAGAGAGATCACCATGAAGAAATACATTCTTCACATTCATCTGATGGACTTCCCATCCCTTGGCTGTCGCAATGAAAAGTGCCAATCGTATGGAATCCATATTTGCTACTGGAGCGAAGGTCTCATCATAGTCAATACCATGACCCTACTGAAATCCTTTGGCAACAAGCCTAGCTTTGTATCTATTGATCTATCCATCCGCTGTGCTCTTGGTCCTTTAGACCCATCTGCATTTGATAAGTTTTCTCCCAGAAGGAAGGGGAACCAGATCCCAAGTCTGGTTCTCGAGGAGGGAGTTGTACTCCTCCTGCATGGAAGATTCCCAAAAGGATTTCCAGCAACCTCCCTATAAGACTGTGGATCTGAAGACTAAAACAGGAAAATATGACTGGAAGGCAATGGTTCAGTGGAAGCGAGTGCAATAGGAGGATCCTTGAAATCATATCGAGTCCTCTTAGTATCAGCTATATCACCTACAAGATCCCCTCCATCCTGAATAATAGTCTGTTCCCACTTAGGCCTCTGCTTTGGCTCTGCAACTGCATCTGGATGCTCTGACTCTGCATTTGACTGTAATGACTCTAAATATAAATATGAATCCTCTAAGTCCTATGAATCAAAACTCTCATCTGAAGAAGAGTCGGCATGTGCATTCTCAACATCTCGAACAAGTGGAAGAGTGAAGGTGTATGCATGCGACTGCTGAGGTACATGCGAGACACTTTCCTCGAATTGGACACTATGCTCAATGATGAGATGGTCCGAGGAAAGATCAATAAGCCGATATCCCTTCACACCTTCAAGCTATCCAAAAAAAATGCACTCAGTTCTCTATGGATCAAGTGCCTTCCTCTTTTCAGAGGGAATTGTGGCCCATGCACATGAACCAAAAATACAAAAGTGGGTCACTTCTGGTTTGAGGCCACTCCAAGCCTCATAGTGGGTCTTATCCTTGACAGATCTATGGGGAGATATGTTTTGGATGTATGTTTCACAGTTAAGTTCTTCGGCCCATAGTCTCTGTGGTAGTGACTTTGCATGCAACATGCAAGATGCCATCTTCTTTAGAGATCGGTTTTTCCGCTCAACAACTCCGTTTTGCTGTGGAGTGTAGCGAACTGTATGCTGCAACTGAATCCATGCCTCATGGAAAATATTTTGGATCTCATGATTCACATAATCTCCCCCATTATCAGTTCAAAGGACTTTGATCTTCTTTCTGGATTGTGTCTCAACCAAAAATTTGAAATCTTTGAGGTGTTGAAAGACCTCAGATTTTTTCCTGAGAAAGTAGACAATGTAAAACGCGAGAAATCATCAACAAAAATGAGAACAAACCTTGATTTTTCTGATCGATGAATGCGGAAAAGGACCCATGAGGTCACTGTGCTTCAGATCCAAAGGTGCGGAAGCTCGCTGAGACTTTCCCTTGTCGAATTTCTCTTGAGGGTGTTTTTCGAGAACACATCCCTCACATACTCCCTTGGAGAAATGGATGTCTAGTAGACCATCAACTAATATATGCTTGCTAAGCTGTTGCATGTATCTAAAATTCAAATGTCCAAAAGTTTCATGCCATATCCTACTACTTTCATCAACATGAGTAATCAGTAAAGAAGAATCAAGTTCAATGAATTCAAAAAATGTATACAATCTAGACTGATGATTTACCTCACCGGTAGCAACCTTGGAGTTGGTTTGCATGTTGTATATGTCCAAGGAATTTGGTGTGAAGATGAATTTCTTTACGGTGCTGAAGTTTGTCATCTGATACATGGAGAGAAGGTTGAAAGAAATCTTGGGAACATGCAACACATTCTCAAAGATTCCATTGGTGAGTTCAATCCTTCCTTTGCCGGTGACTTCAACAGAAGAGTTGTCCCCCATCAGAATAGGATGACCTTTGCATGAATCCAATGAAGAATAGACCGCTTTTGAGGCATCCATGTGATGTGATGCTCCTGAATCTATGTTCCAAGCATCAGGAGAGGAGTTGATGGCAATCAAGGCATAGCTAGAATTGCCTTTCTTGGAATTCAGATCTTCTGGCTTATTCTTCTTTGCACCCTCGGGGATGCGATCTCCAAGGTTGTTTTGTGAAGTATCTGAGACATCAGATCTGTTTGTTTTCACATGCATGTAGATTCTGAATGGAATCCTTTGTGAAAATATGTGCATTTCTCTCCTTTTCTTCCCTTTTATCCTTTTGATCCGGAGGCATCGGTGAAGGGTTTTATGTACCCTTCCTTCTTTGAAATGTGCATGAGATTTTTTTTTATCTTTATTTTTATATTTCTAATATTTGTGGCTTCCATCATGCACAGTGAGTTCATGCGCCCTTGGGCCTTTGATTGTGCCCATGTTGATGAGCTTGGTTTGCTCTTGTGTCAAGGTTTCGATAAAGTCCTAAACAAAAGGCATCTTCCAGGTGGCTCCAGAGGTGAATCTGATAGTATAGAATGTGGATAAGAATATAGAGAATTCAAGTCCAATATTGGAGAGAATGGTGAGAACCATTTGTTTCTCCTCCGTCGATTTATCAACCCCGTAAGCTTTGAGTTGCGACAATAAATCCTTGAATTTTGTAAAGAAATCTTGGATATTGTCGAAGATTTTTGGATCCAATGTGAGAAGCTCCACCTCCAGTATGTGTCCCCACATCTCATATTGTTTTCCGAATATCCCTTCCAATATTTTCCAGGCTTCATTGGGAGTCTTACAAGAATATATGTGAAAAAGGAGATCGAGAGAAATAAGACTGCAAATTGTTCCGAGTGCCTCATCCATGCGATTTAAGTACTTGGATTTTTCTATGGATGATGTCAGTTCTATATATGTATTCATGGTTAACTGATACAACCCTCTATTTCGGAGATGTATGGCTATTTTCTCCTTCCATGCAAAATAGTTGTAAGGTGTAAGAATGAATTCTTTTTGGAATTCCATATTTACACCGTCTTCAATCTTTTGTACCTGCAAATTTTTTTGGTGTAGCTTTTTATTAGCAGTCTGTCGACTCTGATGCCATGTAAATGTGTTGAAATTTCACATAATAGATATATATAAACAATGATACACACATTTTCAGAGAGAATTGGAAAAATAATAAGGAGAGAAAGAATGGAAATAATTCTCATTAACTGTTGTGAATAATGAATAATTTACACATCATACACTCTGTATAACTCAATGAGTTAGACTTGAGGTGAACCAAGTCTCCATAGTGGTGGTCTATAGTGATCTAGACACACACCAATAGTTATAGGAGTGAACTTCCACCTATTCTAGTCTCTCAAGCAGTTATGTGAGTGAACTGCCACCTAGTTGAGTTAACTAGTCAACTAGTCTTCAATTAGCTGTCTGAACACATAGTAGTGAGGAGTTAACTCATGGAATCAAGGATAATGTTCCACTTTGGTGATGATACCAAGGAAAGTTCTAATTAACATGGTGATGATCCCAATGCAACATGTAAACTCAACTCAACTAGTCAAACTGAAGTGTCAACTGAAAGAGAATATTCTCCCGTAAAATATAGGAGACTGGATAATGACTAATTATGACTAATAAACAAATAAAAACCTTAGGAAAAATAAATCCTAGGTGTGTGTGAAGTAACTCCAACAGTCTGATCTCTAAGCTAGAGCCTCCATGGTATTTTAAGCATATGATATTGCTTTCTAGATCCACTACAAGGAGGTTCATAATGCGATTGATGTCAGCAACTTGCGCTTCCTACCTCTCAAATATCTCTTCTGTTGGATCTCAAGGGTTGTTATGAAAAAAATATCATCTTCCATGGATAAGGTTTTTGCGACTTCTCTTTAAGCCAATTCCTGGATCCCTGCAACTTTCCAAAAATACCCCAATAAAACATGCTCTGATACTAATATGATCTATAAATTTACATGGTTATTAAAATGGTAAGTTCGTCACAATAGATTTGATAAATAAAAATTAAATCTACACTATGAAGGTTAAATTCATTTCGATTCCATAATATTTAGTTACTTATTTTTCTACTTATGTATGAAATAGATAAAATGTAGAAAATAGAGAACAATAATACAATCACACACCATCCCCAAATTAACACAAGTATTTTCTCTAGGAAACCCTTATGGGAGAAAATCCATATAGAAGGTGAGGATGCTCTACTCTCTTACTATGGTATGGAAATAATTAAATTACAAAGGAGAAGGAAATCTCTATAGAGTTACATGAGACATGTGGCCTATTAGGCTACCACAAAACATTAACCCCCTCTATTATGCTCTCTATTGTTCCCACTCCTAGTTATTCTACTCCTCTATGGAATAAAATACAATAAAATAGAATGTAATCCCTTCTCCTCCTAGCAGCCCAGTAATTAGCATAGACCGATAGTCGTTTATTGTTAGGGTTTTCACTTCCTCAACTTTCAATTGTGATAAAGTTTTGGACCTTCTATAATATTGTTGAAATTCCTCATGTGGCTAGCCTAATATGTATGAGTAACGGGGGCTGACATGGCATCCTCTCATACCATGGTGGTCAACACGATAGGCCAACTTGTGAGAGGAATGGATTTTGCATATGAGCTCCGATTAATGCATGGTTTGCACCATTGGAAAGGTATCAAAGTGTAGAATTTTTTTAAGGAGATGGGTAAATGTTTCAGACACTAGAACCCCAAAAAATGTTGTTTAATTCCTCAAAATGGATATGGAAGGTTGTAGACACTAATTTTCCAAACAGGTACCTACCACTAAAATGACCTTGCAAGCTGATTTATCCAATTTTTTCCATTCTGAAAGCATCGAGATAGATGAAAAATAATATAATGATCCAAGACGAATCATACCTCCCCATTTAGGGAGGATTTTGGTCCCCAAAATATTTATTGAATGAGGTGAGGAAAATTTTCCTCTACCTTCTCCTTGGAGTACCACTTTTCTTTGCCTAGAAGTTGTCCTTTCAACCCAACCTACCAAAGGTCATGCTTCCCCTGTCTTGTATCTCTAGAATGATTCTACAAAACGTTTTCCTTTTCCAACTCTTATTGAGAATATGGTGCTAAATCCTCTATGGAAGGTAGTACATGTTCCTCCTCCTAATCCAACATGGAGGTCTCATCAAGTTTGAGATTATCCACATTCACTATTGAGTAAATGTGCATGTATGGGGTTAGACCAAGTCTATAGGCATTATCTCTCACCTTTTTGAATACCTCAAAAGGACCATACCACAGATCCTTGATCATGTTTCCAGGATCCTATAGTCTTTCCTCATTCAACTATAACCATACTCTATCTCCCACTCTAAATGTTCTCTCTATTGTGTGTTGGTCATGTATAACCTTGTAATTTTCTTGTGACTTATTCAATATCTCCTACACTTGCAAATGGATATGCCTAATATTCTTAATAAATTTTTCTTCTTTTAATGAATCTCCTGTGAGGTCCTCCCTTACTCTTCCTTGTTTTCCATATACAATATCTAAGGGTGAAGGTGTGTTGGCACAAGGGCAGACCCAGGATTCAATGCTATAACAATGCACCAACAAAACCCTAACTACCGACCCTTTTGGAAACATTTGCGAAGCAGATGAAGTCTCACCCAAGGTAGAGGTAGGGGTGGTTGTAGGAATCAAGTGTATACAACCTTAGCTGGGACACATATATACGATTACAATACTTAACAGAGCACTTTAGCATAAAAAATTCATCAATATTCAACCAATAACTATTGTGCATATAGAACAGAGCATCGCATCATTCACTCAGATCTGATGTATTTAATCACTTTATCATAAATAGGTAGGTTATATCTAGTAGATGAAGCACTAATCACCTTCATATAGGTCTTATCTAACATTCTTACACATCGTTAGAACAAAGAATCAACAAATTTATCTATCTCTATCAAATCACTTAGCAAGAGAAGTTATAAGCACATCAAGTCAAGCACAAAGCAGAACAACATAGCATTTATGTGGTTCACCCCCACCCTGGGGCTACGTCCACCAAATATTCTTCTTTATTGTATTCAATCAATCGGTTACAAGCATAGAGACCCAAAAACCTACTTCACCTAGGACAGGAGATCCACACACCTCGCTAGATCCCCCTTCCTTGCAGTATAGCACAAATCACATCACAACCTATTGCAATACCTTGCACCTAGCTCTGCAAGTCTCTCCCAGTATGCCTGGAGCATCTACAAACCTTACTTACACTTAGCACTTAGCTTATCAACCTTACATCACATAGATCCCTTTTTTATCCCCCTTTTCTTACATAGCCTAGACATCTATTTGTACATTACAAAATAGGCCTAAACATGGGTAAACCCATGGGCCGACATCCATGCCCGTTACATAATCCCAAAAACCCAAAAAGTACCCAAAAATGGGTCGGTATCCGTGATCTATGCTTCGTATTGTGCCCCTCCTTCGACAAGTTGTCGAAGTTTGAAAATAGGTCAAACTTGACCAGATCCCTCAAAACTTGGTTAAGGGCCAACATGCCCCCAACATTCACCTGTGACTCATCCCGAGTCACTTTGATGGAGGAAGTTCTGCTTTGAACGCTTCGAGCTTGGCATGAATCGCTTCGACTTGATGTTGCACTACAATCTCTTGTTCAACAAAATTTTGAATGACTGCATCATTCATAGGTCCTTCTAGGTGCCATTCCACTGCGGTTCTAACTTGCTCCATTTTTGTTCCCTGGCCTTCTAACTCTGCTCTGGATAATATGGATTTGTTGCTGTGCAGTGCATTTCTCTTGGGATCACTTCATTCTTTCCACAACTGATAGGGACTTTAGCTGCGCTTGTATCTTTTCGTCTTGGTACTTCGCTTCTTGGAGCTGCGACTCCAGTGCCTGCAACTCTGGGTTCTCAGGAAGTTTCTCATATGTCTGGGCACTGTGATCAAAAAATTTCTTGCATTCTAAGGTAAGGGACTTTATCCTTTCAACTGTGCTCCTGGCATTTTCTTCTCTTTGGTCCTTTAACTCCCATGGGGTCTCGGGCATAGTGCGTAGTTCTAGGTTTGTGATGCGTTGCTGCAACTCCTGGATCACTTCTTCAAGTTGCACTACTTGCTTCATGACTTGATCCTCTGCCTTTGCTTCTATGACAGTCACAGAGCCCAGTGCTTTGTTGACTACTTCCTTCACTTCGAGTTGCTCAACGAGAAACTATTCCTTGCCTTTATGCAACTGTGCCTTTTCTTCCTCTAACTTCACTTGGAGAGTAGTCTTTTCCTATTTGGCAGCTCGACGTTGTTCTACAAGTACTCCCTGTACTTGTACCAAATCTTGGGTGGATTGCGCCATTTCATCTCGTGCTCGTCAAAGGTGAGCTTCGACTATACTAACGACCTGGTTCCGATGTTCCCAGTGGCAGAGGTGCATTGGATACTGCACGGCTGGACTGTAGTGCCTGCTGCACCCCTTGGAGATAGACCTAAATTCTATTGTACATCTCCTCCTTCTTAGATTCTTGCTTCTCTGCTATCTCGAGCAAAGAATCATTCAGGGATGCTATGATGAAATTGAAATCATCAGAGGTGAGGATGGTCTACATCTTAGTTATAGGGGATTTTGATCTCTTTCGAGAGGAAGGTTTCGGGGGGAAACCTTCCTTTTCTTCGAGGGGTTCTCCTTGTCTCTAGGTGGTGTTACTTCTCCTTTCCTTTGTTTAGATTCTGTGCCATCTATCTCTTCGCCATCACCTCCTTGATCTGGTGACATGGAAGTAGTCTTCACCAAGGCGCTACTTAAATCTTATACTTCGTCAGTCTTCTTTGTTTTGCTAGGTCTAGGTGTATCCCGCACAGCTTCTGGGCTGTCGATGTCAGATATCTCCATAGGGTCGGTTGGAATAAGGAGGTCAGTGGACCATTCATTACTAATATCCTCTAAGTCCTCCTCCTCTAGATTATAGTAGGAATGAATTTGTTTCTTGTGCTCATCGGCTCGCGCTGTGATATAAATGAAATGCCTATCAACGCTGAACTTCATCAAAGGCCTGAATTGGTGTATAGTGTTTGGTGTCATGCAAGGCTCGAACTATATGGCTATATTCAGCTGATTATAGTATGTGTGGAACATAGCCATTTCTTATTCATGTCACTTGAGTACCACAATGTATTGAACTTCGCAGCCAATGGTTCGAAAGGCTCGATGTCCAGGAAGGTCGCACCTTTCGGCATCTCCCAGGCAATGAAAGTGATCAGGATCAAGAGCTAGCTGAAATGGAATTCATATCCTTGATCTTTCACTTCCATGCAGTCAAGTTCCAACTGGTTCACTAGGTACTTCACCTAATTCATTTGTAGGCCCTCCGAGCACTTCCTGGCGAGGTCGACTAGAAAACCAGTCACTTGGGTGGGTCGGTTCTTGCATACTAACTTCCCTGAAATCCTATGATAGGTAAGGCGCACTGTGCCATTATAAATAGGGGCTACCTTGTAGCCTCATGTTCCCTTCTTAACATAACTGTAGGTGTCCTTGATCCTTTGTGTGAGAGAACGGTCCATGGATTTTCCAGGATAGAAATCCTGTGGGTCAGGTCCTTGCATACTCAAACCTGTGATCCAATGATCAAGGTCAGATCAATTGTGATACGACGATTTAGCCACAAATATCCACCATGGTAACAAGATAACAACAAATTGACACATGCATTCACCTCTTGGTGTCTTCCAAAGTGGGGAATTTTCATGACGTTGAGTAGGGTGGATTGCGTGAGGTTATGGGTCTATGCTTGGGGAATTACCTTTGAGTTTTTCCCTTTTGTTCTAGTTAGATACTTATGTGGGGCTAACATGTTGTATACTTTGCGATCTTCGAGGTTGAAGTCACTAAACTTCAATGCTCTGATCTTATCTTGGTCTGCTCGCACTGCGCGTATCCCCTTCAGGAGGTACGCAGTGACCAAGGCGTACTCAAAATCTCTAGGTACGTTGTCGCAATTTACAACACCGCTTAAAGGTGGTATATAGGTGGGTAAGATAGCTGGGATCAGTTTAGCATTTGCTAAGTCATCCTTGTGCGTAGTTCACTTCTCATCAAATGACCGTGATGGTCCTTCTCTATGAGCAGTGGATGGGGAGGCTAGCAGTCCTCTCGTGGATGATGCTTGTAATACTTTAGACATCGACATGACTCTTTTAGTCATGAGTTCAACCAAAAATTCCTCAATAACCTTTTCTGCAACGCTCATCCGACATACATGCTCGGGGTTAACAATCTCAGGTTCGGGGGGTATCTTAGACACAGTAACAAGATAGAGAGCAGAATCACGATGATCAATGTATAAAATCAAATTAGTCTGCGGGCTCAAATTCTCAATTGGAAAAAGTGTTCTTGGTGCATGGCGCGGTGGGATAAATAGGTAACTTGACAATGGGTCACTTGTATGAAGCCTTCATTAACTCAGTTCTTTCTGTTATGGCATGGTCCCAATGGTCGGATGGCGAGCTAGCTGGCCATAAATGGATTTCTATCCATTCAGAGCATTGATCTAATGGTTATAATGTCCCCAATGGCTATATTGCTTTGCCATCGCGAAGTGCCATGTGTCGCTGTTCTGATATCCTGGCAAAGCTCCAATTTTGCAATTTTTCCTTCTGCGAGGTTCCCTCTGGAGCCTTCTACAACTTATCGATCTTGGCTCTCTTCTTACTTAAATTTCTAGCCTTCTTTCCAGTGAGCTTCGTCTTGGTATTCCTTTTTCCATTCTGATTTTTGTCTTCTTTTTACCAAGTCACTTCGCGCTGTTGAGATTCTTCCCTAGGATTCCTAGATAATACTTCTTCTTTGTCTGGGATAGGTACTTCAATATTCTGTGGATCCTCTAGTGTTCTTGCAACTTTTACATCCAGGTCTCTAGTGTTAAATAGCTTCGATCTGTTCTACTATTCTTCGATCAAGTGTGTGATCCTTCTAGTCATGAAATCTTTTAATTCTTTCTTCTTCTGCTCCAAAACTTATTATTCTTTCTTTCTTCTGGCTCGATCTCTGTCAATCCAAGGTTTTCCTAATAACATGGTAAATGAGGCGATGTCCTCGATAAATTTAATAATCTCAAAATATTCTTCTGTTGAAGTTCCATTGGCATTCATAGGTTTCTGAGCGATCCTTCCACATAGGTTTATCATCTTTCCTCTTAATAACCCTATTCCTCCTAATGAAGGAATCATAGCAGTATTTCCTAAAAGTTCCCAAGTTCTTTCTATCATAATATTCACATGTGTTTCCTCATCCAGAAAACAGTCAACGTTGAAGTCTCCTATTCTTGCTTCAAGGCATTCTTTTTTTTTGAAGATCTCCGATAATCTGACATGTCGGTGGTCATTCAAGGTTTCGTTTATTTTTAGAAATACTTTCTCTGATTCTTTTTGGGGTTCTACTATTTCTGGATCTACCTTAGGTTTTTCTTTATTCATATTAATTCCTTCCAGCTTAGAAATCATTCTAGGGCAATCCAACACTTCATGGTCCATAGATTTACAACAAATACAACTAGGTATTTTCCCAAGGAATTCCTTAGCAAGATGTCCTATTTTTCTGCAATTGTAAGAAAGAGTTAATCCTCTCTTTCTCTTAAATGATCACCAGACTTTCCTATACTACGTACTAGGATCATGGTAGCTAAACTGAAAAAAATTCTTTCTAGGATTCTGCATATACTTATTAGTCCAAACATTCTTTCTATGCATAGATATAACATATTTTTCACTATTCATATCAAATATTCTTTCATCTATTAATACCCTAGTTTTCAAGCTAGGATAAAATCTATCAAACATACCTAGATTCATACTTTTGAAACAAAAATTTCCACTAATCTTACTTATACAAAGCACAAAGCCTTCAGATCTATAACTTTTCACTATTCTTACCTGTATCAGAGCACAGAGCTTACAGATCTTACCTCTTTTATTCAGATCTGACCTCTTTTCTTGGTACAAATCTCCTTAGGTCAAGTAGAATGTTGCGTATCGGGACAACAGATCTACGCACAGAGCTTTCAAAATCTAAGGTCAAATCTTTGCACAAAGCTTCTTCTTTCTCAGTTCCCAACAATCATAGTTTCAGGTCCAATACCGCACACTTCAACATTATATCTACGCACATAACTTCTCTTTTCTTTACTTTAGTTCCCAACGATCACAGTTTCAGGTCCCAACAATGAAACCATTTGTTGGCACAGGGGCAACCCAGGGTTTAATGCTACAACAATGAACCAGTAAAAGCCTAACTACTAGCCCTTTCGACAACACATGTGAAGCAGATGAAGTATCACCCGAGGTAGAGGCAGGGGTGGTTGCAGGACTCAAGTGTCTGCAAACTTAGCTGGGACACAGATCCATTATTATAATACTTAACAGAGCACTTTAGCATAAACCATTCATCAATATTCAACCAATAACTACTGTGCAGATAGAGCAGAGCATCACATCATTCACTTAGATCTGATGTATTTAAGCACTTTATCATAAACATGCAGGTTATACCTAGTAGATCAAGCACTAAGCACCTTCATATAGGTCAGATCTAACATTCTTACTTATCATTAGCACAAAGCATAAGTATATTTATCTGTCTCTATCAAAGCACTTAGCAAGAGAAGTTATAAACACATCAAGTCAAGCACAAAGCAAAACAACATAGTATTTACATGTTTCACGCCCACCCCAGGGATACGTCCACCAACTCTTCTTCTTTATTGTCCTCAATCAATTGATTACAAGAACAGAGCCTCAAAACCATACTTCGCCTAGGACAGGAGATCCGCGCACCTCGCTATATCCTCCTTCCTTGTAGTATAGCACAAAGCACTTCACAACTTGTTGTAATACCTTGCACCTAGCTCTGCAAGTCTCTCCCAGTATTCCCAGAGCATCTACAAACCATAATTTCACTTAGAACTTAACTTATCAGCCTTACATCACATAGATCCCTTTTTTCTCCCCCTTTTCTTACATAACCTAGACATCTATTTATACATTAAAAAATAGGCCTAAACACGGGTAAACCCATGGGCCGACATCCCATGCCCATTACATAATCCCAAAACCCAAAAAGGACCCAAAAAAGGGGCCTATATCCGTGATCTTTTCTTCATCTTGCACTCCTCCTTTGACAGGTTGTCGAAGTCTGAAAATAGGTCAAACTTGACCAGATCCCTCAAAACTTGGTCAAGGGCCAACAAGGTGGAAAACATCCAAATCAAGTTTTCAAAAGATGTCTTACCAGTAGAATTATGGAGTTCTATGTTATAAGAGTGTTTTATATAGATCAAATTTTCATGCTAGGTCTTCAGATGGTTTTGATTGTAACCCCTGAAAAGATACAACCAAGTCCTATTGACTACTTTCGTTTTCCCATCTGTCTGTGGATGGAATTCTATATACCTCTCAATATTAGTGTCCATATTCTCCCACAATATAGTATAAAAGGCATTGAGAAATCTAGTGTCCAAATATGAGTTGATGCTTCTTGGTATCCCAAAGTGCACCCAAACCTATTCAAAAAACAACCTTGTTGCTTCCCATTCCTTGATGGTATTTTTACAAGGCATGAGAATGCACATTTTGATGAAACTGTCAACTACCAAGAATACATAGTCACACCCCTTCCACGTGGTTACTAAAACACCCACAAAATCCATGGAAATGTTTTCCCAAGGTCTATTGGGTATTGGTAAGGGATGCTAGAGACCTTGCTTCCTGTTACTCAACTTTTTGATACAACAAAGTATACATCCTCTAATATATCATGCTACACATTCTTTCATTCTGTTCTAGTAAACATACTTATGTAAGTTGGAAATTATCTTCCCAACACCAATATATCCTACAACCTTTGAGGTGTGAGACTCTTTGATAAGTTGCAATCATTCACCTTGAGGGACACAGATCTTGTCGATATTGTAGACTAAACCATTCTAAAAATTATATTCAATGTTGTTGTCACCTTCTTCTATATAAATTTGGCCTTGTAGCTGTAGAAACATCTCCTTGAAGTACTCATCTTCTCCGTATGTCTCTTTGTATGCATCATGGGTAAAAAGATCCATGTGCATAAGAGTTCCCAAATTTGTAATATTGGATGTGGGTGGCCATGAGAACATGTCTGCCAATGTATTTGTGATACCCTTATTATACTTTATGACCAAATGAATCTGTTCTATGAACCCCATCCATATGTATTGCCTAGTTTTCTATAACTTACTTTGGGCCCTTAAATAATGGAGTGTCTAGTGATTTGTGTGGATGATGGTTTACTTTCCCATCATATATTGCTTCCACTTTTTGATATCTTGTACCAAGGAATAAATTTCCTTGTCATAGGTAGGGTAGTTGAGGACTGCCCCGTTAAATAATTTAGAATGATAATAGACAAGCCTTCCTCCCTGCATTAGGACTGTTCCCATGGAATACCCACTTACATCTATCTCCACTTAGAAGGGATTCTGCAATTTTGGTAGTACAATCACTGTTTCTTGATTGATATTTATTTTCAGCTCATCAAAATCCTTCTGTTGATTCTCCCCCCACTAGAAACTCTTACCACTCCCGATTATGGCGTGTATTGGTGTAGATACTGTTGAAAATGAAGCTATAAACTTGTATAATTAATGTGTTTCCCCAACACATATCTTAACTTCATTGATAGTTGTAGGAACTGGCCATTTCATGATGGGCTCTATCTTGGCAGGATCTATCTTGATCTCTCTTCCACCAATCACATACCCCAGATACACCAAAGAATACTGAGAAAAATCAAATTTATTGATATTGGCCAACATATGGTGCTTCTTCATGGTCTCTAACACCTGCATAAGATGTGATATATGCTCCTCTATGATAGAAATATAAACCATTATATCATCCAAATAGAAAATAACAAGTGAATATAGATAAGGGAACAAAAAATAATTCATTAGTCTCGTATATGTAACCGGTGTGTTGCAAAAACTAAACGACATAACCAACCACTCATACAAACATTTCCCTGTCTTGAAGGAAGTCTTCCAGGTATCTTCTTCTTTGAATCATTCTTTGTGATATCTCAATTTCAAATCCAACTTAGTGACGTACTTGGCATGTTGCAACTGGTCCAATAGATCATCAATCCTGGGTAGAGGGTATCAATTTTTTAGTTTAATCTTGTTCAATGCCTCGTAATCGATACAAATTATCCAAGTCCCATACTTCTCAGGAAAAGTTGTGACTGGTGGCCCACAAGGTGAGGTACTTGGTCGAATCATGCCCTACTCCAACAATTACTGCAACTACTTCTTTATTTCATTTTCTTCCAGGATGGACTGTCTAGACAACCCAATATTCGACAAGCCGAGTTTGGAAATAATTGGATTTCAAGCTCCACTTCCCTCTTAGGTGGTATCCATTTAGTATCTTGGAACACTCCCCTGTATGCCATTAGTAAATCCTCCAATTCATTTTTCTACTCCTTAGTACACCCTTCTAGGGATGTCTTTACTTTTAAAAAATCTTTGATAGACCCATTTTCTCTTAGAAAAAATAAAACATATTTCTTGTTAGAACTAATCAATTTATTAGCTTGATTAGCACTTACACGTGAATTACTTTTATTTTCCTTTGTGCACATTGATGGCGAAGGATTTCCCATCTTTGATGTGGTGGTATTAGTTGGCTCTCTGCATGAAGGTGACACCCCTCATATACATGTAGGGGCTTCCAAACACTACTCAACATACATCCAATGGTATTGTGTCCAATTCTACTTCATCTATAAAATAAAAACTTATGATAAATTTAATCTTACACTGATTTTTTACCTTGATCTCTACATCCTTGTTTACCCAACCCAATGGGTAGGGGATATGATGATAGTGAACATATAATCCATTCTTTTTTACTAGATCCAATGCTATGAGAGTTAACAAGTGAACCAGAGTCAAACATAACATCTATCTTGGTCTTCTTGACCCGAATCTTGATGTGGAAGAGATTAGGCATATCCTTTTCTTCCTGGTGATGAAGTCTACTCAGATTCACCTCCCTATGAACATATGCACATACAATATTTTCATCCACATCGTATCACTTTCAAACTGATGTTTGAATCTATGATTATAAGGTTCTTTTTCTTTCTGTCCTTCTTGCGGTTCTTTGGATTCAACTATGAATGTGGTTTCCAAAACTTTTCCTTAGTGTGGCCATCAATGTTGCAATGGTTGTTAGGATATTTTCACTAATGTGTAGCGGTTGTTGTCTTCTTATCTTCCCCCCCTTTCCACTTCTTCTTCCCCTCCTTGGAAGATTCCTGGTGATCTTTCTACTTGGAAACACTTGGCTTCCCTTTCTTTTGGCCTATGTTTTCCAAGTATTGTGCCTCTATAAATGCCTCATCCACTATCCTTGGCTTGAATAACTTCACTTGATTTCATAGATGACCGTGTAAACCCCTAGATACTTGAGGAGTACATTTGGTTTTTTGGGAGAGATGCCCAACATAATTTCCATCTTTCTGAACTCAATGGTGTACTCATGTACACTCTATCCCTACCTCTACTTGAATTAGTGCCATCGGATCCATTGGTCCTCTACATACCCGAAAGGATAAAATTGGGAGTTGATGAGGGTTTTTGAGTCCTCCCAGTTACTTACTAGTATATCACCCTCCAACCTAAGTGTTTCCATATGGATTTCCTAGTAGGTTAAAGCATAATCCTCTAACTTCAATCTATCAGATGAAATATTTTTCTCTTCATCTATATGGTGAACGATAAAATAGACTTCTAGTTGTTGCAAACAATGATTCATTTTTAATGCATTGATCTCGCCTTGGTATGGATTTATTTACACTTTCGCTTCCATCTTAAATAGGGATTGTGAAGGGTTAATGACACTTGAACTCAACTGCTCTTTGTTGGGTTCTTTCTGTGACTCATTTTCTGGGTCTTCACGATCTCTCGATTTCCCCTCCAATTTGATCTGTAAGTTAGAGCCTCCATCATATCCGAATGGTCCAATATTTCTAGTTAGAGATGCCATGAGGAGGTTCATATTGTGATTGATGTCAACAAATTGTGCTTCCAACCTCTCAAATCTCTATTTTTTTGGCTCTCAAGGGTTGTTATGAAAACAATTGTCTTCCATGGCTAGGGCTTCTGCAAATTCTCTTTAAGATGATTCCTAGATCCCTACAACTTTCCACAAATACCTCAAGAAAACATACTGTGATACAAATACAATCTGTAAATTGCTGTGGACATTCCAATGGACATTTTGTCACACCATATATGATAAATAAAACTGAAATCTACACTATGAAGGTTAGATTCCTTTAAATTCCACAATATTTAGTTACTAATTTTTCTATTTATGCATGAAATAGATAAAATGCATAAAATATAGAAAACTAAAATAAAATTATACACCATCCACAAAACAAAACAAATATTTTCTCTAGGAAACCCTTACAGGAGAAAACCCAGCTAGAAGGTGAGGCTACTCTACTCTCTTTTCTTTGGTATGGAAATAATGTAAGTACAAAAGAGAAGTCACTCTCTATAGAGTTACCTAAGACATGTGGCCTATTAGGTTACTACAAAACATTAACCCCCTCTTTTATTCTCTCTAAGTTTCCCACTCCTAGTTGTTCTACTATACCATGGAACAAAATACAATAACATAGAATAGAACCCCTTCTCCTCCTAGCGGCCTGATATTTAACATAGCCCGATAACCATCTAGGGTTAGGGTTTTGACTTCCTCAACCTTCAATTGTGATAAGGATTTGGAACTTATATAATCTTGTTAAAATTCCTCATGTGGCTAGCCCCATATGCATGAGTAACAAGGGATGACATGGAATTCTCTCATACCATGGTGGTCAACCCCGACAGGTCAACTTGCGGGAGGCATAAAGTTTTCATATGAGCTTTGATTGGCACATGGTATGCACCGTTGGAAATGTCTCAGAGTGTAGAAAACCATCTAGGGAGTGGGGACAAGTTTCAGACACAAGAACCCAACAAACAATTGTTAATGCCTTAAAATGGATCTAGAAGGTTCTGAACCCCAATTTTCCAAATTGGGACCTACCTCTAAAGTGACCTTGAAAGATGATTCCTCCAATTTTTTCCACTCTAAAAGAATCGAGACATATCACAAATAATATAATGATCTAATCTAGATCATACCTCCCTATTTAGGGACATTTTTGGTCTCAAAAATATTTACTGAATGAGGCGAGGCAATTTTTCCTCTACCTTTGATCCTAATTTTAGGGGGTATATGGTCTAAATTAGGATGCAAAAGTCATAAAGCTATAAAGCTAATAGATTTCCCATGTGGATCAAGGAGATGACCACCTCCTCCTTAATTAATTGGGCTAACAGGTTTCCCATATGGGTCAAAGAGATTTCCACCTCTCCATTATTGTATTGGGTTTTATTTTCCACTACTTAGTTAGTTGGGTAGTTAGATCTATTATTATAATAATAGAGACTCATTTAATGAGCTCTTTCCATTATTGTATCGGGTTTTATTTTACACTACTTAGTTAGTTGGGTAGTTATATCTATTATACTAATAATAGAGACTCATTTAATGAGCTCTTTTTTACTTTGTCCAAGGGACCATTTTTTAAAGCTATATAAAGGCTTAGCAAGCCTTCTCATAATATGAAGCTACTCATTTTGGAATCTCTCATATTTTCAATTGTTCATTGTGAGATTAATTAGCTCTGAGTGATTTACTAGTAATTAGTTTTAGAGGTGAGGCTCCTCTTTGAGCCTCACCTCCCAAGTACTTCATTTACATGTTTTTTTTTGTCCATGCTTCTTTTTATGTAATATTGGCATGTCTAAGCTTCTCCTCTCTCGACATTCAATCCATCCAGATCTCAGCCCTTGAGATCTAGATCAATGGTATCAGAGTAGGTACTCTCTCCATCCAGAAAAGGTTTTGAAGCATGTTGCGGTTTCAAACATTCACAACAATCACCAACCTCCTTTTGGTACTATCCTAATCCATTTGCTGAGCCATACACTGTAAAAATCACAGTTGGTCCCCTGACACTACAAGGGTTTTTTTTCCCTCGGATCTTTGTTCACCATTACAAGGAGAACCATACATGGATTCACTACATCCATACATGGATTCACTACATCTATACATGGATCCACTACATCCATTGGTATGAAATATTTTCAAAAAATTTGCAGGGTATCCATGCTACCCATGGAGGTTCCACAACCTCTACAACAACCCATGCTACTCTATGATCCAGGATCTTTTCATCGATGAGAATTATTAAAGAATTGTATTAAATGAGCATAAATTGAAGTGCACCATAAAGAAGGAATAACTCAATAATGAAGAGAAATAAGCATCATATCTGAACAAAAAAAAAATTGATAACAGAGTTCGTCCTTGGTGGACTACATCTCTCGATCCTGCTCTCAAATGGGTAGGCCTTTTTTATTAACTCATCAAAAGAATTTGGAAAAATACATAAGTATACCTCATTTTGGAGTTAAGCTGCAAAATATTTTCTTAGATCAGAAAAAAAAACAACACCACTGAATTCGTGGCATCGAATTACACAAAAATGATTGTCTCCATGCCTCGATCTGAGTCTGGCACTTCTAGGCCTTGAGAAAAATTGTCTCGATTTCTGTGCCTACACCTGCAATTAATTCATGGGAAAATTTCTCAAAAATTGTGCCTTGTCCGTACGGATGCACCCTGGTCTCCCCCCAAACTCTAGAAGACTTGGCTTCTTAAGTAATAATGGAGGGTAGATGTACCAACATAGCTATTAGGCTAGTTGGTTGGCAGAGTTATATTAAAAGCATAGTAGTTGGGGGAGGTCTCGGGGTCAAACCCGCGGGCCTCTCCTTTTGGCACTTTGTTACAAAAAACCCCAAGTTGGTGGAAAATTTTATATATGATGGAGAGGTAGTGGTTGGGACAGATATGGCATAGCTTTAATCTTATTGGATCATTTCTAGTCTGGAGGACCGACTAGATTTAGAGGATCTTGCCACTATTTTGGCAGATTGTATTTTGGAAGATCCTCTGAATGAACTTATGAGCTATATATTCATTGATTTCTTCATTTGAATCGACATATATCCCATACATCAAGTCCAAAGGGACCTTAGGAAAATACCCAAAACATGTCTCAAAAGGTGAACACTGAGTGGAGGAATGTAAGGCTCGATTGTAAGCATGTTGTACATAGGGTATTTTTTCATCCCATAACTTGGGATGCTTGTTGTAGTAGCCTCTATGAAAAAGTACCATTGTTTGGTTAAAAACCTCTATCTGTCCATCGGTCTATGGATGGAAATCAGTGCTCGTCTTCAATTTGGTGTCCATCATTCTCCACAAGCTTGTCCAAAAATCCCCAAGGAATCGAGTATCTTGATTCAAGATAATGGATGTGGGTAACCCAAAGTGAACCCAAACATACTAAAAGAAGAGATTAGTAGTCTTCTTAGTAGTGATCTAATTTTTACATGGAATTAAGATACACATCTTTCTTAACCTATCCACTACAACATACAAATACTCCTGACCCCTTTTTGACATTGGTAAACCCCCTACAAAATCCATGGAGATACTTTACTAGGGATGGGATGGAATAGGAAGTGGTGAGTATAGCCTCAATTTTCTATTAGTGGGATTACAAGTAGAGCACATCATAGACCCCTTTACATATTTAGTTACAATTTCTTTCATTTGAGGCCAATAACAAAACCTCTGCAGATGAGCCATAGTTTTTCCTACCCCAAAATGCCTAGACACAAGAGAAGTGTGATCTTCTCGTATTACATGGGTTCGTTCACTTGTAGGAATACATAGCTTTACAAGATGGTAGAGTAGTTTTCCCTACAAACAATAGTTCTCTACCTGTGCACCATGGGTTAGCTTCTCAAATACTTCTTTAAAATCTTCATCAACGACATATTGTTCCACATAGATATCATGAGATAAAATAGGAGGTCTAGAAATCATATCAACTACCTTGTTACTTGTACCCTTTTTGTATTTGATTACCAAATGAAATTGTTGAAGAAAACCCATCCATCTGTAATGTCGAGATTGTTGTAGCTTGGTTTGTGCTTGGATTTATTGTAAGGGTTGATGATATGTATGTATGATTGTTTCCTTCCCTAACAAGTAGTGCTTCCATTTATTTACGCTTTGAACTAATGCATTCAACTCTTTATCATACGTAGGATAGTTAACAATAGCTTGGTTAAAATTTTCAGAGTGGTAACAGATAGGCTTATGATATTACATCAATACTGCACCAATGACATACCTGTTGGCATTTTTATCGATCTTGAAAGGCTTTTGAAGATTCAACAGTGCTAATACTGGTGCAGTACTGATATTTTCCTTCAAAGTGTCGAAATATTTTTGTTTCTTTCCTCCCCATGGAAAAGTGTTCTTCACACTAGTTAAGGCATGCAAAGGAGCTGCAATAAAAGAGAAGTTGAAATGAATCTCCTCCAAGACTGGATTGCACCTAAGAATATTTGTACTTCAGTTACACTTTTTGGCTCAGGCCAATTTACAATCACATCAATCTTGGAAGGATCAATTTTCAATTGTCCTCCTCCTACAATATGACCTACGTATGCAAGTGAAGTCTTACCAAATTCAAATTTGGAAAATTTAACATACAAATTTTCCCTTTGCAAAGTATCCAATACTTGCTTCACATGCCTTACATGTTCATCCCAATTCCCACTAAATATAAGAATTTCGTCTAAATACACAATCACAAAATCATCTAGAAATGGCCTGAATACATCATTCATCACATGCATGAAGCTTGTCAGAGCATTACAAAGCCCAAATGACATAACTAACCACTCAAATAATCCTTGTTTGGTTTTAAAGGATGTTTTCCATGCATCCTGTTCTGCAACCCTGATTTGATGGTATCCACTGCGCAAATCCAACTTAGTGAAATAAACAACATTCTTTAATTGATCAAGTAAATAATATATACGAGGAAGGGGGTATCGATTTTTCATCATGATTTTATTTAAGGCTCGGTAATCGACACACATTTGCCATGTTCCATCCTTCTTTGAAACCATCACGATCGGAGAACCACACGGAGATGAGCTGGGCCTGATGACCCCTTGATCCAATAAGCCTTGTAACTACTTTTTGATCTATGTCATCTATACATGCCCACATTAAGAAGAGGATAATCTCGCTGAAGATGTATTTCATGTTGGATTTCCCTCTTAGGAGGTAATCCATCTAGTTCCTGGAAAATATCATCATACTTAGAAACAATATCAATTAATTATTTCTTATGAGAAGGATCACATCCTTGGAAAGCATCGGATATTCCGACATCCTTTTCCCTTACGACCATGAGTACATATCTCTTCTTAGTGTTTATGAGTCTCTTCATTTGTCCTACACTAAAAAGTGTTGTGTTTACCCTCATGTTGTGGGATCTAACAATATATTCCACTCCCCCTTTAGTAAGGTGATATTTTTTCTCAAGAAGAAAGAAGATTTCTTTTCTATCATAAAGATAAGGACTCCCCAACACTATGCCACATATATCAAGTGATACAACATCCAAATACACTTCCTCAATCAAATTTGAAGCAATATCAAATCTGACCCTACACTGCTTGGTGACATTAAGTTTTTTTTTATCACATACCCAACCAAGAGGATAAGGCTTTGGATGTGGTTTAGTTTCAAGACCCATCTTTTTGACAAGTCCTCAAGATATCAAGTTTACTTGGGAACCCAAATCAAATAATGCATCTATCTTAGTGTGCTTAGATACAAATCTTATATGAAATAATTTATTCCTCTTTCTTTCATCACCATGAGATTCATTATTGGAATTTGAACTAGCATGAAGGGAATCTTTACCTTGTACTCCAACCACTATGATCTTTCCTTCATTTCCTAAATCAAAACCAAGATCTTGTTGCACTGTAGCAATGATATTTGTCTTCCTGTTTCCATCGAACTGTTTCGGTCTCTTATCTGGATGTAGTTTTCAACAATGTTCATCATCGTGGACACTCTTCTTGCAATGAGTGCAAGATGGATTTCCTTCCTCTCTCTTTATAGTGACGATATTTTTGTCCTTCCTTTTAAACTTCTTAAACTTATTATGTGGGAGATTGGAAGGTTTCTTTGTGGGATCTTCTTGAACATGCGTTCCCCTATTCTCAAGGTGAGTGGCTCACACACAAACTTCGTCAATATTGGTGGGGTTAAACAATAGTAAAGTATAATGAATATAACTATGAAGTGCGTCAATATACTTCATTAAAGTTTCATAAGAATCCAAAGGAATGTTTAATACAAGAGATTTCTTCCTAAATTCTTCCATGAAACTTTGTACAATTTGACCCTTACTTTGTCTTAAAGTTTTCCATTCCATCATTGCTTTATGTAAATAAACCAATGGATAAAATTGCTTCATTATCTCTGATTTAAATGATGACCATGAGGAAAGAAGATTACCACACTTACTTCTGTCTCGAAGTTTTCTCTCCCACCATACGAGAGCATCGCCTTCCAACCGAAGAGAAGCCAATTACACTTTAACTTCCTCTTCATTAATCTGTTGGAAACAACAATATAGTTCAACCTGTTGGATCCAATTATCTATCTTTTCAGGATTAACATCTCCATTAAACATAGGTAAATAAAATTTTACATAAAGATTTAATAATGGTTTCTTAAAAGAAGTTTTATGGCTAGAATTATGAGAATGATGAGAATTCTCAGAGGAAGAAGTGCTAGAACTTGATGGTGAAGATGGAGGCTCAGGAGGGTCCCCTCCAACCCCTTGATTCACTGAAGAATTATCATATGCTTGTGCTTCCTTTTTATTCTCTTTCTTCTTCATCCTCTTCTCATAGTATCTATACATTCTCTCGACCATTTCTGACATGTGATAAAAGACCATATGGAAGCTTTTCTCTTGTTCATCATGCTTGTCCTCTTCGGACATTTTCTTTCTTCAGGATGCACAACCAACTTCAGGATTGAAAGTATTAAGAGTTCCTTCACCCTTCTTATGCTTGTCCCTAGTAAGAATTCACACTCAACAATTCAAGTCAAATATGACTACTCTGATACCATCATGATCCAGGATATTTTCATCGATGAGACTTATTAAATAATTGTATTAAATGAGCATAAATTGAAGTGCACCATAAAGAAGGAATAACTCAATAATGAAGAGACATAAGAATTATATTTGAACACAAAAAAATTGATAACAGAGTTTGTCCCTGGTGGACTACGTCTTCGGGTCCTGCTCTCAAATGGGTAAGCATTTTTTTATTAACTGAACAAAATAATTTGGAAAAATACATAAGTATACCTCATTCTGGAGTTAAGCTGCAAAATATTTGCTTAAATCAGAAATAAAACAACACCACTGAATTTGTTGCATCGAATTACCCAAAAATGACTATCTCCACACCTCGATCTGAGTCTGGCACTTCCAGCCCCCTGAGAAAATTCGTCTTGGTTTCCATGCCTACAGCTGCAATTAATTCTGGAAAAATTTCTCAAAAATCATGCTCTATCCGTATGGTCGTGCCCTGGTCTCCCCTCGAACTCTATCAGATTTGGCTTCTTAAGTAATAATGGAGGGTGGATGTACCAACATAGATGTTAGGCTAGTTGGTTGGCAGAGTTATATTAAAATCCTAGTAGTTGGGGGAGGTCCCGCGGTAAAATCCGCGGGCCTCCCCTTTTGGAACTTTGTTACAAAAAACCCCAAGTTGGTGGTAACTGTTATATATGGCAGAGAGGTAGTGGTTGGGAAAGATATGGCAGAGCTTTAATCTTGGCGGATCATTGCTAGTCTGGCGGACCAACTAGATTTGGCAGATATTGCCACTATTTTGGCGAATTGTATTTATTATATATATATATATATATATATATATATATATATTTTAGAAATTCATTTTTTTTCCCTCATTTGGAATTTCCTTGTTGCCACATGGAAGCCCATGACTGGGCCATGTCGCGACCAATCATTGGTCCATGTCACCTTCTTACACGGTCACTGCCACATCATCTCTATGTGTTCAACTTGCCTCATCACTAGACATGTGGTTGTATGGTATTCCATGTGGTTATATGGACTACTAGGTGGCACCTTTTCATTGGTCCATGTATTTGCCTGAAAAGTCCAAAAATGAGTGACACGTGGCAGCCTCTAGTGCTGCCATGTCACCATGTTGATGTCATGATGATGTCATCATGACACGCATCACCCTCTATGTGTGCCATGCATACTGTACATATGATGACATCATATGTACTGGTGCTAACGTCAACAGTACAGATGCTAACTCATCCCTACTGACTGGGCTAGGTTGACCAAAACTTTGACCGCAAATATCTATTGATCCGTAACTCCGTTTGATGAGCTGTTTATGCCGTTGGAAAGCTTGCAACGGGATCTTTGCGATAATGCCAATTTCACTGAGTTCTGAGGACTTTGAATTTTTTTCCCTTTCTCTGTCTGTTGAGGTCATTCTGAGCTTCCATAGTTGCTTCTGCGAATTTTGAGTTATGCTTAGTCTCCTCTGGATCCTTTTTGGATCACTCTACAAAACCTTGGAATCCTTTGTGGCCCTCTACACTCATCCAAATTCAAATAGGTTCTATGAACTCTACACAAAATTTCATAGGCTCTACCGTAGTTCATTGGAAATATATCCTCAAGATAACAAATGGGTATTTCACGGAATCTCATTTGGCTTCTTGGTTTGAGAGATATCATCGATTGAATCTCAACATGTATTTATCCCAAGGAGGCCGTGCATACCACCATATTCAACGATGTTTTTATCCCTTCTCAAGAAACTACAAAAGGGATAACATATGGATAGAAATATCTCTTCAATATCTCAAATGGGTATTTTGTAGAATCTCATTTGGCTTCCTGGTTTGAAATCTATCATAGATTGAATCTAATCATTTATTTGACCCAAGGAGGTCGTACCACCATATTCAACAATTGTTTTCTCCATGCTCAGAAACCTACAAAAGTCGTTCCACATATGGATGGAAATATCTCTTCAATATCTCAAATTGCTATTTCTCGGAATCTCATTTGGCTTCCTAGTTTGAGAGATATCATCGATTGAATCTTAGCATGTATTTGACCCAAGGAGGCCGTGCGTATGGCCATCTTCAACTATATTTTTGTCCCTAATCAGGAAACTACAGAAGGAATTCCACATATAGATGGAAATATATCTTCAATATCTCAAATGGGTATTTTGTGGAATTTCATTGCATTGTTTGGTTTATGAGATATCTTTGTTTAAAGCAACACATGTATGTAGCCAACGTGGCTGCGTGCCTTTCAAATTTTTCCTAGTTTTTCTCACTCCATAGGCCACCTCAGAACAAGTTCCATATACCGATGGAAATATCTCTTCATCATCTTAAATGGGTCTTATATGGAATTGGATTCCATCACCTATAGTTGAAGTTATGAATAAATTTGTAGAAGGAGATTCAAACCCTCCAAAGTCATGTTTTTTCCATTTTTATTAATGTAAATGACTATGGGTCAACCACAACAAACCATTACCTTAATTTGGAATTAGAACATTGTACTCATGAGTCTCTTTGTAGCATGGGTGAAATGATGAGGACCATCATTTTCTAAAGGGGGAGGAATGATCCGAATTTTAGGGGGTATATGGTCTAAATCCGGATGCAAAAGTCATAAAGCTATAAAGCTAATAGATTTTCCATGTGGATCAAGGAGATGCCCACCTCCTCATTAATTAATTGGATTACCATGTTTCCCATATGAGTCAAAGCAAATCCCACCTTTCCATTATTGTAATGGGTTTTATTTTACACTACTTAGTTAGTTGGGTAGTTAGATCTATTATTATAATAATATAGACTCATTTAATGAGCTCTTTCCATTATTGTATCGGGTTTTATTTTCCACTACTTAGTTAGTTGGGTAGTTAGATCTATTATACTAATAATAGAGACTCATTTAATGAGCTCTTTTTGAATTTTTCCAAGGGACCATTTTGTAATGTTATATAAATGCCTAGCAAGCCTTCTCATAATATGAAGTTACTCATTTTGGCTTCTCTCATATTTTCTATTGTTCATTGTGAGATTAATTCTCTCTGAGTGATTTACTAGTAATTAGTTTTAGAGGCGAGGCTCCTCTTTGAGCCTCACCTCCCAAGTACTTCATTTACATGTTTTTTTTTTCCATGCTTATTTTTATGAAATATTTGCACATCTTAGTTCCTCCTCTATTGGAATTCAAGCTATCCAGATCTCAAACCTCGATATCCAAATCAATGGTATCAGAGCTTGATATGGATCTTGAGGCATAATATTTGGCTGGCTTGAATGCCAAGAGAGGAGGAGATTAGACGTGTCAATATTGCATAAAAATAAGCATGGACAAAAATAAACATGTAAATGAAGTATGTGGGAGGTGAGGCTCAAAGAGGAGCCTCACCTCTAAAACTAATTACTAGTAAATCACTCAGAGCTAATTAATCTCACAATGAACAATAGAAAATATGAGAGAATCCAAAATGAGTAACTTCATATTATGAGAAGGCTTGCTAGGCCTTTATATAGAATTACAAAATGGTCCCTTGAAAAAAATCAAAAAGAGCTCATTAAATGAGTCTCTATTATTAGTATAATAGATCTAACAACCCAAATAACTAAGTAGTGGAAAATAAAACCTGATACAATAATGGAAAGAGCTCATTAAATGAGTCTCTATTATTATAATAATAGATCTAACTACCTAGCTAACTAAGTAGTGGAAAATAAAACCCAATACAATAATGGAGAGGTGAGACTCTCTTTGGCCCATATGAGAAACCTGTTAGCCCAATTAATTAATGAGGAGGTGGGAATATCCTTGAAACACATGAGAAATCTATTATCTTTATAGATTTATGATTTTTTCATCCAAATTTAGACCATATACCCCTTAAAATTCGTATCAACCTTCTCCCTAGAGTACAACTTTTATTTTCCTAGAATTTGTTATTCGAACCCAACCTGCCAAAGGTCATGATGCCCTTGTCTTTTAGTTCTGTACCACTTCTGCAAAACTATATCCTCTTCCAACTATTTCTAAGCATATGATGCTAAATCCTGTATGGAAGGTAGGACCTACTCCTCCTCATCATCCAACATGGAGGGCTCATAGATTTTTAGATTCTCCACATTCACTACTAAGTAAATGCGCATGTATGGGGGTAGAATGAATCTGTAGGCATTATCTCCCACCTTTTCTAATACCTCAAAAGAACGATACCACAAAGCCTTGATCTTCTTACCAGGTCACATGTAGTTTTTCCTTATTTAGCTATAACCCTACTCTATATCCCACTATAAATGTTCTCTCTGTTATGTGTTGGTCATGTCTAGCCTTGTACTTTTCCCGTGACTTATTCAATGTCTCCAGTACTTGAAAATGGATCTTCCTGATCTTCTCAATATTTTTTTCTACTTTTAATGCATCTCACTTGAGGTCCTCCCTCACTCCTCCTTGTTGTCCATATACAACATCTAAGGGTGAAGGTGGAAAATATCCAAAGCAAGTTTCAAAAGGTGACTTATCAGTAAAAGTGTGGACTAATATACTATAAGAGTTTTGTATATAGATCAAATTTTCATCCCAGGTATTTAGATTCTTTTGATTGTAACCACTCAAAATCCACACCAAATTCCTTTTGACTACTTATGTCTTCCCATTTTTCTATGGATGGAATTTTGTATACCTCTCAAGCTTAGTGTCCATCTTCTTCCACAATGTATTCCAAAAGGCACGACTGAAAATGAAGCTATAAACTTCTGCAAGTACTGTGATGCCCCAACAAAGCTCCTAACTCCAATGCTAGTTGTAGGAACTAGCCTGGCCACTTCATTATGGCCTCTATCTTGGTGGGATTAATCTTGAGCTATCATCAACCAATCAAATACCCATAATACACCAAGGATTGTTGAGAAAACTAGCATTTCTTGAGATTGGCCAGCAGTTGGTGCTTATTCAGGGTATCTAACACTTGCATAAGATGTGAGATGTGGTCCTCCTAGGGAGCACTATAAACTAGTATATCATTCAAATAGACAATAACAAATAAATATATATAAGGGCATAACACATCAATCATTAGTCTCATAAATGTAGTTGGTGCGTTGCATAGACCGAATGGCATAACCACCCACTCATACAAACCTTACCTTGTCCCTAAGGTAGTCTTCCAAGTATCCTCTTCTTTGAATTTTACCTGGTGATATATTGATTTCAAATACAACTTAGTGAAGTACTTGACATGTTGCAACTAGTCCAAGAGATTATTGATCTTGGGTAGAGGGTACTGATTCTTGAGTGTAATCTTTTTCAATGTCTTGTAGTCGATACACATTTCAAAGTCCCATTCTTCTTCGGAACAATTATGGTGGGTGGCCCACAAGATGAGGTACTTGGTCGAATCACACCCTTCTCCAACAATTGTTGCACCTACTTCTTTACTTTGTTTGGTTCTAGAAAATACTGTCTATACAACCCAATATTCAGTAAGGGGGAGTCTGGAAATAATTGGATTTCGTTCTCCACTTCCCTTTTAGATTGTATCCCTTTAGGCTCCTGGAACACTCCATGTTTTCCTTTAGCAACTGCAATTCCTTTTTCTAGTCCTTAGTACACCCTTCGAGGGATGTCTTTACTTTTAACGACTCTTTTCCAGACTGATTTTCTTTGAGAAAAAGTAAAACATATTTCTTGCTAGAACTAATCAATTTCTTACATGATTGAAACTTACCAGTGAAATTTTTTATTTTCCTTTGCATGTGTTGATGATGAAGGATTTCTCGTCCTTGATGAGGTGATAATGGTTGGATATCCGCATGAAGATAAAATCCCTCATATACATGTAGGGGCTTCCAAACACTACTTCACATACATCCAGTGGTGCTATGTCCAAATCTACTTCATCTATAAAATTAACACTTACAACAAATTTAATCTTCCACTTCTTTGTTACCTTGATCTCTGCATCCTTGTTTACCCAACCCAATAAGTAGGGGCTAGGATGATCATCTCTAATCCAAGATTGTTGACCAGATCCACTTCTATGAGATATTACCATGAAATTTCTTTTTTTAAAGCTTTTTAAATATTTATTTATTTTTATTTTTTTTTCAGTTAACATTTTGTTTTTTTCAAGTTTTTTCTCTCTTTTTTTTTCTTAAATTACTATTTTTTAAAATTACGTGTTTATTTTATTTTAAAAATGCATATTGTATATATTTTAATTGTTTTTAATGTATTTTTATAATCTTTGTTTTTTTATATTTTTTTTCCCCTTTTCAAAAAAACTTGGTCATTTCATTCTTCGTTTTTTTCTAATTATTTTGGTTTTTTATTGTTTTTCTTAATTTAAAATGGTTATTATTATTATTTTTTTTAATCATGTTTTTTCTCCCATTTGGGGTTTCCCCCCTCCTTTTTTCTTAATATTTTTTTTTTTAATATTTTTTACGATTTTGTTTGCAATAGTGTTAGGATTTCAGACCATGGTTTTTAAAATGTTATAGTTTTAAGCCCCCTCCCCCCCACAAAAAAAGAGGGTGCTATTGATAGTGCATCTTTTCAATTCTACAATTGTTCATAAGATTTTGGTTCCAAGGGTATTGGTTACCAAGCAACAATTTCAAAAAACTTGCAATTTTATCCATAGGAAAAAAGAGGGATGCTACCGGGAGCACCACTTTTCAATTTAGGGGTCAATTTTAAGGTTTTAGTTTTAATAGTACCAATTTTCAAGGCTATAGGTTTCAAAGAAGTTGTAGTTTTAACCTCGAAAAAAAAATGGTGCAACTATTAGTGCTACTTTTTGATTTGGGGGTTGATATTAAGGTTTTTATCGATAACATTACGACATTGTTAAGGCCATGGTTGCAAAAGGTGGTAATTTGAACACCCCCCGCCCAAAACATTGGTGCTACCAGTGACACCTCTTTTTGAAATGAGGGTTGATTTTCGTGTTTTCAACTAAAAAATATGGGGTTTTAGGGCTAGAGTTCTTTTTTTGAGATCAAATTTATCATCAAGTTAGTAACTATGTTTACCTTCAAAGAATGGGATATCTAACGAGATGCACGTTCCTTCAACCAAAACATTAATTCCTAATTATACAACAACCCAGGAAAGCATTGCACCAGCTTGATATTCAATTTACATAATAACGTCTATGAATTTGATTACCGGAGGTTGACCTTCTTGGTCATTTTTAGGTGATCTCTTCCTCTTAGAGACAACATGCTCTTTATCAATCTTGAATTGTGGTCGTTTTTGGTCATCTTTGTCATCATTAGCACCACTAGTGCCTCCAGAACTCTCCTTAGGAGAAGTAACATATGTATGTTTTTTGTTAGGTGTTGTAGAAGTTCTTGCAAAGTGGGATACAAAAATCCCTCTTTCACTAGCCGATGATCACCCCCTTTATTTAACAACTAGCGTCTAATTCTTGATATCATCAAGAACTGTCTCTTGGACCTTACTTTTCCTTTGGTATTACTAGTTGAACTAATCAGGGTGTGTAAGTCACTTTGAGTTGTAACTTTGTTGCTATGTGAACTAGCTAGTTCTTGCTCTACCTTGAGCCATTCATTCTCGCTACCAACCTCATCTCATCATCTAGAAATAAGGAAAGATGAGCCATACTTTTGGAAAATTATGAAATCCTTGAATGTTCCTTTCAGGTCATAACCCTTGATGGCTTCATCATATTTCAAATTGAAATATTTCAAACCCCAAGCCAACTCCATCATGAAAACAACACTTCACACAATAATGCCTATGAATATGAATGGAGTGGAAATGTAACATACCTTCTTGTTAAAGATGAAATTTAAAAACACCCCATACATATAAAATAAACCAAGGGGTAGAAGGCCCATAATTTAACATGCATCTAAAAACATAATATAAACCCATGAATGCAACTATTCCAACAATACAACAAACACACAACATTCAATAAAACACATGTACAACAAAAATAACATCAAAAACATGGTAAAAAACTTGTCTGTTTATTTTCTCTCAACAGAAAGCCACCCTCGAGATGAGGCTACGAGTCCATATGGAGATTTGGATCTCTTAGTTGTCCACTCTCCACATTCAACATTCCAAAACCCAGGTTCTACTCCAAAAATAGCTCCAATCAACCAAATCTCTTCCCCAAAACCTGCATAAACCAAGGATTCAGATCCCTATTCGTTACACATAGTCCCTCAAGCCTTGAAGCAACTTCCCTCTAGGGATCCAATGCACTTGTTTGGCTAGGAATCTCACAGCTGGGGATTCTAGAAACACTCAACTACTCCAGGAATGTTCACAACAGTCTTCACAAGGCTCTTAGGCCATTTCCTCAACATTAAAATGCTCCATAGACACACATCCCATTTTTATAGGCACACATGCCATAATTCCAACATAAATACAACTCGATAATTACTTCTATCAAGAACAAAATTGATGGTGTTCTTTCCAACACTTAGCTCCTCTCTTATTGCCCAAATACAACATATAAAAACTATCTTCTTTTTCCCTTTTCCCCAAGCAAGTTGACTCTCACACTCCCCCATGTTGATTGTACTTTAACCCCATGCTCTCAATAACTAAGGGATATGACTTCTCACATCCACCCTCTTAAATGTATTCAATGATTGAGCTCTCATACACTCAAGGGAAAAATTAGAAGGTAAATATAAATTAACTTAGGATAATAACATGGGTTTCCCCTTGGATCCCACTTTAGCCCCCTCTCTCATGGAATCATAGGCCCCTATTTTTCTAGTCCCTCTCGTATCACATCCATAAATTATTGTTTTTTTAAGTAATTATCTTAATGTGCATAAATACAATTCCCCCCCCCCCCCCCCCNCTCTTCGCCCCAAACATATTGACTTACCAACCTAAATCACATTTATACAATTACATTATAATTTGTGGGGTTTAAAAATGGGGATATTCATTCCCTCCCCCTTATTTTTGTATAGTCCTCAGTGAAAAACAACTTACAGGTGTAGAAATATAATACAATGTTAGGCTCTATGGCCTCTAGTCAACATATAGGTTCTCCAACTTGATATCACACAGAAATTCCATCCCAAACATAAATACATGGGAACTCTGACTAAAAAACCATAGATACATAGGCTTTTCAGCCCAAAATCATACATAATGATTTTACAATTTATAATTCCGGAAACATTTCCAACTGGAAATATCTCTTTCCCCTCAATCTACACAACCTAAGGTAGTGTACCCCCTTCTCTTCTCTACATTCCCTCAGGTTGCACCACTCCCCTCCAGGATCCAATGCACAATCAACCAGGAAATATCAGAGATGCAACTTGAGGAATTTAAACTACAATAAATTTCACAATTTGTCGATTCTCACAACAATTCCAACCAATAGGATCTCATTCCTCTCAACCTGCACAACCCAAGGAAGTGTACCCCCTTCTCTGCACCGCAGTCCCTCAAGCTGTACCACTTCCCTCCAAGGCACTAACACAAGGTCAGACATGAAGTCTCAAAGTTTTGGCTCCAAAAACTCCAACTGTGATCATGGAGTCTCCAAACCTTAAAATAGTTGCAAATGTGCTTCCCACATTGCATCTCTAGCTCCACTTTTCTTATTTTGAGCTGCAACAAATCCATTGGACTTTACTTATTCCATGCCTTTTCGATTGAGTTCCATTTCCTTCTAGTGCTCTTATTTCCAATTACCTGATTCATGTCTTCATTCTTCAACTATTCCTATGCATTCATCATGAAAACATACATGTTATAGCCATTATCATATGTCAATCATCTTATTTACAAGAGTTCTCAACTTCCAAAATATAAACATGTATTCAAAATAGTTTTACAATCACAATATGATACTTATCTGCATGGTTATCCTATGCTTCACAAGCTTCCTCATGCAAGAATTTTGTTGGGTATGTGTTATATTCATTGCATGAATATGGGTCCCCCTAATGGGGGCCTTGGGGGAGGAGCCCCAAATATTTTTTTTGGGGAGTTTATTTGCCATTTTTTTGGATATTCTCCAATTGTTTGAACAATTTTTCACCTTTGGCGGGGGCATTTTTTATCCTTTGGTGGTTTTGTGGAACATGGTGTTTCAAACCATAGTTTTATAATTCTGGTTAAGTAATTAGGGTTTTAATTTAATTCAGGTCAATGGATTAGGATTTTTGGATACCACAATATCTTATATATTGTATTGTAAATAATGAAGTTGGATGATGATATACTATAATAACTATAGGTGTGGCTCTAAATAGGTTGTTGGTTTTCCTAGTTTGGGTTTCCAAGGTAAAATATCTATATAATGTGTGTGTGTGTGTGTGTGCCATTGTATATTTTCTATTTTTATTAAGAATCCATTTTCATTAATTAATTTTACAATGTTAAAATCTACAAATTTCAGCTGGTTTTCCTTTCTTGACACACCCTCATGATTCTAGCCACCATGCCATATTCATTTATCAAGTTTCCTCTTTCTTTCCATCCTTACGCTCTATGCCTAGGCATTCCCTTCACTGCTACACAATGTTATAGAGAAACTGTCACCAATTGACTGACAATATATCCCTAGGATCTACCTACTAATCCTAGAAAGACAGTCGACTAGACTTATATGGTTCTCCTAGAAACAAACAATCAGATTCATACTTATACCAAGAATTGGTGGAATGACATACCTTTTCCTAAAGGTTTTCCTCATGTATCGTTGGATGGTGTAGTACCAAATATCCAGATCCAAGCTTCTTCGACCTGATACCTCCAAACAAGTGACAAAACAATGCCTTCCTACTATTCTTCTTAGCATTAGAATCCTAGATCTATCTTGGATCTAACCTAATCTATGAAATAATAAATCATATATGAACATTTATGAATGGAACACAAAAATTTATGGGGAAATAAAGTGATCTATTAATTGAAATGAGAGAAATACATCAAAGCAGTTACCTTTCAGTGTAGATGCATTCCTCCTTCCTCCTCCTCATCTCTTCAACCAAACTAGGAAACCTAACTGCAACTGATGTAGATGGAGAAACCCCTCTGAATTTTGGAAACATATATCTGTAAATGATTCTTCCTCCTTGTGCTAAATATTGGGCTTGTTTGTATAGACTCATGGAAGAGGCTTGGGAGAGATTCTTTATCATCTAGAGAGTAATGGAGACTTGAATGATGTGAGTTCCAAGGCTCATGCAATGAATAACCAAATCATCCCTCATTTTCCTCTTCAAAACTTTGCGAATATAGAAGGTTACTATGGGTGTTTTGGGTTTCACTATAGATGATTAGTGACTAGTCGAGGGTTGCACTATAAATGACTAGCAACATGTCTCCTGTTGTCCATGTATGACTAGTGACACCCTTTAAGAACTGAATAAATATGGATTTGAAGGATGTGTTTCAATTTTCATCTTCTGCTATGTTCCTCCTAACATCGTAGGGTGTAAATTAAGGCTATAACACATAGTCCCTCGGGTGACCCATCATTTTCCAAGGTGTTCTTGTGCAAGGAAAGTGCCAACTCATTGCTAGAATTACAGTAACCTGTGGTAATTATAGAGTTCACATGTCCTAACAATAAAATTATTCTCAATATTTCCATCTTCAATATCCCTCATCTCATCTATATCACACACATACAATCATCATAAGATATCACCATAGCGGATACACTTATTAATTTTCTCAATATGTTTCGTATACGAAAACAAGTTTCCCAAGAATGAGATTTGTTCTCAAAATGTTTGGTTCTTGTAGTAGCAATCATCAATCTTCCTTATGGGATTACACCATTTCCATGTCCAAGACCATTTTTCCTACAATTTTCTCAACTTTCATTCAACCAAAAAAATATAAAGTATTCATGCACATTATCATCTCATTACAACATTTACAATCATACCATGAAGTGATTTCATAATTATATTACTATAAAAATTCAATCACTTCCAAATATTATTCATATTAAATGGAATGAAACTATCATTCATTGAACATGCATTATCTAGCATACCAATCTTTTCATAATGCAATAAAACATTATCAACAAACCAATGTACCAATACCCATGGCCACATCTAGACAATGCATCCTTGCATTGACTCTAGAATACCACATATCCATGTCATGTATTCCACCATGGTGAGTTGGAAGGTCTATCCAATGCCTCACACATAATCCAAATTCTTCCCATTTACTTGTTCTATCACTTGGATGCCTTCCTCTTCAACCATACACAACACTATGAATATGATCCCTTAGTTCTATTTAGTGTCAACAAAGAGGTTGCAATCCAAACATAAATTATATGGGGGAAGACCATTAAGCACTTGTATGGTGTAATAGTCCTTCCATAACCAAGCGAAACATGGCCTCACACATGGCTATCTCTATTGGCATTTAGTATTATAGAAGGAACATGTCTCCTAACTTGTCTCGGTTATGATCTCATAAAGAATATAAAAAATATACTATTAAATTTCGCATGACTTTATTCAAACAGTAAATACTATTTGCATACTCAAGGCCTTCTTCCTTTTTATCGATTCAGTTATCAAATTTCAATTAAGAGAACTCTTACCTCAATTCCGTTCAACAATTATGCATCATAAATAACCCAAATGCCTACATGTATGGTTATTATTAAATCACTTGATGCTACCTGATCAAATCGTATTTTGTAGAAGCTCAAAATCTCCCTTCACCAAACTTTGATCAACCGTTTTTATCCTCATTTGTCTTCATGTGGATGGATACCATAAGTAGCAACATCATCATCACTTTCATCCATTCTATAAACGTTTCCATGATACATAATCCATCATTAGTCATATTCAAATATCATGGCATCATTATTTCACATATAAAAACAAAATACTCTCAGTCTACAATCATGCCACATGAAAAAATGCACATCAATATGAATTAAGAATTCAATCTCATCATGCCTACTTCATGCACATGCATTCTAGCTTTATTTTATGTATCATGAATCACTTCCATTATGCACTCTAGTGCATATCTATTTTAGTTTCTTGTGTTTCATTTAGTTGTCCTTGAATCCTTCTATATCCCTCCAGTCCTATGCAATATTATTCTTCTCATATGTACTCCATTGTTCCTGCTCCGAATATTTTCTAGCCAAGTTCTACTTGGCTTTTTACATTTCTAGCCAAAACATCCCACTAGTGCTTCCACCTCATAGGTGCTTCTTTTATAAGGGAAAATTCATGTTCCAACATGTTAGAATATTTAGAGACTCAGGGGTTAGTTAAAATCAACTTAGTCTAATGTGTCGTTAGGTAAAAGTGTGTTTATTAATGTGTTTCTTTATTATGCATTAGTATGCATTCTTATTTAGGTAATCCGACGACCACAATATGTTCATGACATAGAGTGATCTGATGACTCATATTCTCCTTGTTCTTAATGGATGTATTGATCCATGGATTAACACCCATTTGTTCCATGATCTCTATTTAAAGAGCATGGAGGGCCATTTATCAATGATTCATTGTGAGAAACTCTCTATAATATTTTCTTTTTCATTAATAAATTTCTCTAAGTGGTCGTGTTGGCTGGGGATATGGATGTTTCCCCACAGAGGTTTTACCACGTAAAACCATCGATGTGTTGATATTTGATCTATTTGTGTGAGTGGTTATTGAAGGTGTTTGTCCTCTATTTGAATACCTGTGTTTTTAAACATGGTATCATAGTTCATTTGAGGACTCGCTCCCATTGTAGATCGAGATCTTGAAGTCTTGTTTCCGCATCTCTAGTTTCTTCCATTTTCACAATTTTTTGGGCCAAGAGGACTATTCCATTGTGTCTAGAGCACTTCTTTCACCTAGGAACTATTTTCATTTCACTTGAAAAGGTTTCTATTTTCCCAGGATACAACCATTTTAGTATAAATATTGAATATTCCCTTCTAAATTTTTACAGAGATAATATTTTGGTTTTATTTCAATTTTCTGTTTTTTATTTCCATATTGCTACTCTTTTCGATCTATGTATGATCTTTTCTTTTCACTATGTGTGATCTTGAAAATTCAGAAACATAGCGGAAAGGGTTTTCTTGTCTGCATATGCTCTTTTTCGTGTGCTTTGTGCGATCTTGGTAAATTAGAAACAAAGGGAAAATTTGCATTTTTCGGGTAAGTAAACTGATATCTAACCCTTATTGTTGTCGAGAAGTGAATTTTTTTTGTGTATGAATGCATGAAAAGAAGTTTTTGTTGAGCATGCTCTCCAACAACAACAACAACAATGATGATGACGACGACGACGAAAACACCACCACCACCACCACCAACAATCCTCCTTCCTAATATTATAATGTGTTATGCACTAGCTCACTTGGTTGAAAGTTACTTTACTTAGTAAGAGTTCCTGAGTTCAAGTCTCTTTTTTGTTACTTTTTTTTTTTAAATTTCATGCATTCATTGTAAAGTGCATTTCACTTAATTATAAAAGTGAATCACTATTAAATAACTTTAATATTTTATTTTAAGTTATTTTTTGCATGAAACTTTCATTTACAAAGTAACTTCATTGTAAAAATGATTCTTGTTTATTCTATAAAGGTGGGTCACTTCATAAGTAACCTATTTAAAAGGGAGCTTATAGGCACAATTAGGAGGATCATCACCACATGGACCAACTTCTACTTTCCACATGGCTCTTTGGTTACCATTTATGCCTTTTTTTCAAAAGGACATAACTTTCACATCCGAAGTTTATTTTCAATGCCATTTTTTTTATACAACCTATGTTTTTTAGATCTTTCCATCTAGACAATCAATTTTAGATTTTAAATCCATATTCTATGAATATTTAATATTTCTTCTCTTAGTGATATTTTTCTTACGAGTACCAACTACTTCTCATGGAAATCCCACATGGAGGATGTATTAAGAAGTAAAGGACTATACTAGATTACCTTGGAATGAGAACAAGAACCCAATGATGATGACAAGTATGCCAAATGGTATAATAGGAATGAAAAATCACATGGACTAATCATAATGTTCATCTCTCCCGATTTAAGGTTTCACCTTCAAGGAATTGAGGGCTTAGATAAAGCTTGGGAAAATCTTGAAGCTATGTTTGGTAAACACAATATTATTCGAGCCCACCAGTTTAAAAATCAGTTAATGACTTTAAGTCCTAATTATTTTCCTTGCATTGTAGATTACTTTTCTAAGTTCAAAACACTTATAATTTTGTGTATAGAATGCCAACTAGATATGAAAGAATACCAATGCATATATGTTATTCTTGCTAAGATCGATAGTGCATTTATTTTTTTGTATCTACATTTTATGCCACTATAGAATCTCTAGGGAGTGCTTATAAATAATTCTCTCTTGAGTACTTTTGTGATGCTCTAATTCAAGAGCAAGGTAATATTGTGCAACTTGGATTGATTAGAACTGTAGGTACATCCAACAAAGCCTTATTATCCCAATAGAAACACAAATCTAAGAATCCCAAGAAGCAACATCCTCACCACAAAAAAGAAAAACAAGGGTCCCAAACCCTCTCATCCAGCTTTTGCTCCTCATGGTGACAAAGGAGAAAAATCTAAAAGTACAAAGGAGTAAAATATAAAAGTAAGAATACTAAAAAACATTGAAATTTTTATGGGAAATATGGTCATGTGGAGTCCAAATGTTTTAAAAATATGGAAGCCTTAGAAGAATCAATGAAGAATCACACCATCAATATTGATTATTCTTCTTCTTCTCATGGAAATGCAGTTTCTACTTCTAGTTTCTGCTTCAAAGCTTCTTATTTTTATGAGTGGCTTATTGATTCTGGAGCATATTATCATATGACTAAGGATAAAGCCATATTTTATTCTCTTAATGAATGTAACACCAAGAAAATACTTGTTGGTGATGATAGATATCTAAGTGTTGTAGGGTCTAGAACAATCTAGTAGATAATGGCCATTTCAATAATGTATTATGTGTTCCAAGTATTTCTTGCAACCTTATATCAATGTATCAGATCACTCATTTAGGTGAAGTTAAAAACGTAGATTTTTCACCTCTCCAAGTTTTAATTAAAGATTTAAAATATCCTAAGCATGTCCTCACAACTAGAATTGCTGGTGATATTAGTAGGTTGTACAAGTTTGACAACTTTGTGTCATCATCTTTTCCATCAGTTTTTGTTGCTCATAGAGATGACTTGAAGAATCTTTGGCATGAATGGTTTGGTCATTTAAGCCATTGCTCATTGCAACAACTATGCAATCAATTGATGGTGACTAGTCTTCTTCTTGTTTTTTGCAGATATGGTGTTTTTTCCTGTTGTGTTCTCGACAAACATTATCGGGATAGTTTTGAAAAGCATGCCTCTTGGCATGCCTCGACCCCATTGTATCGTGTTCATAGTTCCTTGTGTGGTTTTCTTTCTTATCCTTCTTTTAATGGGTGCAATTATTTCTTAAATTGCATTGATGACTTTTGCAGATGGACTTGGGTTTATTTCTTAAAACTTGAGAGCGAAGTATTTAACAAGTTTTTGTCCTACAAGGCCCTTGTAGAAAAATTATTTGGACATAAAATTCAAAGGTTAAGAATAGATAATGGAGGTGAATATGTGAACAACAATTTTACTAGTTATTTCACTACATAGGGCATCCAAATGCAACACATTGTTCCATATACACCACAACAAAGTGGTGTTGCGGAGAGAAATAATCACACATTAAAAGAAATGGATAATTGTATGGTCCAATATAAGGGATTATGTATTAATTATTGGGAGGAAGCCATTAACTATGCAAATTACATAGTAAATTTCACTCCCACAAAGGCTCTAAAAATATAACATTGGAAGAAGCATGGAATAAAATTAAGACAAATTTAAGCCACTTTTGTGTATTTGGTAGTGTAAAATGGGCTCACATCCCTGATGAGAAAATGAAATCCTTATAGCCTAAAAGTGAGAAGTGTATTTTTGTTGGATATTCTCAAGATTTCAAAGGTTAACAAATTCTTCAAACTAATTTTAATGAAATTATTATTATAAGAGATGTTCATTTTGATGAAAATATCTTGGCCTGCAATCCTAATTCAACATTTGTGACTTCTTCATCCCGTGAGCCATCTTCGACATTTCCACCATATTTTGTTCCTATTTTGTTTTATTCTTCTTTAAATAAGGATAATGAGGATGAAAATCCACCTCTGTTTGCTCACATTCCCCCAGATGAGTCCATTGAACATGAACCTACACTAGTACCATCGCTTCCCATATGGGTCTGTTCAACTCGAGAAGTAATTGGTGACCTTATCGGTGATCCTTCAAATAAGTGCCAAACACATTCACAGTTCTAACAAGCCTCTTCTCTTTGGATCAAGTTTTAGAGACTCGCGATCCATAAACATTTTCATAAGCTTTAGGTCATATATATTGGGACACAACAATGAATGAAGAGTATCTCTTTTAATAGTGAACAATACTTGGGCTCTTGTACCTCTTCTGAAAGGAAAAAAACTTGTCGTATGTAAATGGGTGTGCATAACTAAGTATGCATCAGATGGAAGTGTTGAAAGATCTCAAGTTGAAGGCATTGAATATAATGAAACCATTTCCTCTACAACCAAAATGAATTCCATCCTCATTCTATCCATTGCAGACTCACATAAATGGGAGGTTCATTAGATAGATGTCAAATCTTCCTTCTTACATGGGGATTTGTAATAAGAATTCTATATGGAAAAATTTCTTGGCTATGTCCATGATGATTCTAGCCTTATTTGTCACCTTAATAAATCTCTTTATGATATTAAGAAAGATCCTCGAGCTTGGTATGCCAAAATGGACATCTTTCTTCTTGATACTGACTTTTCTAGATGTCATTTTGATCCTAATGTCTATACCAAGAAAGTAGGACAATATCTCATAATTATTTTTCTTCATGTTAATGACCTTATCCACACTGGTAATGACCCAAAAAGTTTAACTCGTGTGAAATCCAACCTTAAGAATAAATTTGAAATGACCGAATTAGGATATTTGCATTATTTCCTTGGCCTCCAAGTATTCCAAACCAAGGAAGGAATTTTTATTTCCCAGTCTAAGTATGCTTGTGTCCTTCTTCACCGCTTTCACATGGATGATTCTAAACCATCCCCTTCTCCCTTCTATTCTAGATTCAATTTTTTTTCCACCTATACTTATCCCGAAGCTGATGCCACTTTGTATCGCCAGTTAGTTGGTAGCCTCTTATATTTGAATCATACCCATCCTGATATTTCCTTTGTTTTTGGTATTGTTTCCCGATATATGAAAACACCCCATGAAATCCATTGGTGTTATTGGAAATTTCCTTCGAGACCTTGGGTCGTGTCATAATAGATAAAGACTGAATATAGAAGATTAAATCACCCTCACAATGAAACATGCAAACCAAGAATAACTATTTTTTCATAGAGAGAGATAGGAAAAGGAGATAAGAGAAGGTGTGTAATTTAAACCCTTCTTCTAATGTCGATCCCTGCTCCTACTTCTCTAAACACTCCTAGTCTCTATTGATACACACATTGTATAAGAGACCTAGATTGTGTTGTAATGACGTAGTTATATATCCTAGTAGCATATATCAAGAGTACGCTCCAAAGAATATATAAAAAAACATGAACATATTAGATTGCAATGAAACAATTGAACAAAATATTGGAATGAGAATATATTCTTCTATTAATTACCAAAATAAGAGAGTTAGTTACAACCTGTCACTGCTTCTGGCACCGTTTTGAAACCAATCACCTAGGTTCCTCTTGAAGTACTTCAAGAATCAACTCAATGAAACTCTTCCTTAGATAGTCCGATAAGGATAGGAACACACCTTATAACTATATACAAGAGGAAGTGACTCTAGAAAAAGAGTTTCTAGGTTTTGGGAAAACTTCTTAGAGGATGATGGGGAAGGGAAGTTTGCTCAATTTCCTTAGCATAACTTTGCACCATCAAAATTGTCCTCATAATTTCCCTCAAAGGTGATTTAATATTCTCCCAAAGGAGTTGGGCATGTTGAAATCTGTTTTGTACGGGTTGGGAGACGTTGGGAAACTAGCCCAACCAAAAAACCCACCTAAAAACTCAAAATTATTTTATTTTTCATTATTTTTAAAGGAATTTGCGGGTTTCTCACTATAAGGTGTGTATGTCCGTGCGTTTATCAAAGGAATCCTGTATAAATGCTCAAAATTCATGTTTTTTAGATGACTTGGATGAGGAAAGGTGGGATTTTGATTTTGCAAGGCAAAGGGAAGGGTAGGCCATAGCACAAGTGCATAAGTGTGGAATTTTATGCTATAACAGATGCCCCCTAATGTGTGAGGTCATAAGGGAAACAAAATGGATGAAATACATTATATCTCTGAGAGACGAATATGCATTGAAGTAAACTCCCAAATGTTCCCAAGCAATTTATCCAAAAACAAAAACCATCAACCAATATCAAGTGAGACTATTTAATTCACAAGTTGGGCATACCCATGCTCATGAGTGATGTAAGCATGGCCGCAAAATGAAGTACACAGTGGATCCATGGTACATATGAAAGTATGACTAATTTCCATGGCTACAAGCAATACACAATGGATCGATGTGTTATATGAAAGTAGCAAACATGGCCACGATGAATATACAGTGGATCCATGTGAAAGTAGATAATAGCCACGAAGAGATACATAGTGGAGCTATGTCTCAAAATCAATAACATAGGATATCTGGGACCAATGGAGTGAACAATTTGATCCTATGCAAATAACAATGTATTTGGAGTGGTACAATAAGTCGGGTAGGAGCACAAAATATGTGATGCTCATACTTTACCCAAAGTCTTCAAAGCAGTCCTCCATGGTATGAGTCTACACTATGCAAATAGATGTGCTGAGGTCAAACATAGTGAGACATCGTTTGATTATTTATTATAGATGTATACCATTAGAAAACAAAATAAAACCCACCGATTATGATAATGGGTGTCAAGGTACCATGGTACAATCCAACAAGTGTTAATAAATGAGATGAGGTTGAACACCTGGTAAAATATATCGATCATGGGAAATTGATGTATTCCCATTGTCAATAGTGAGAGAACCTACCACTGATGACTGCAAGATCCAAGGTACGAAATATGATTCTAGATCCCTATCCTAGAGCAAGATGTAATGAAGTTGATAGGAAGAGATCCACTAGAATAAAGGCATTAAGGCTATCCTCCATCATCTAGCACGAGGAGTAGAAGAAGGCCAAATATTTGGAGGGACTCAGATGAAAAGATTGTAAGGACCACACCGAGGTACAACTCCGACATGCACTAGATGGAATAATTCACAATAGAGACTCTTTGAATAGTATCCAATAATGAAGACTATTGACAAAGATGAGGAATCCACTAATGGGGTCAAATGGAAACCAAGGTATCACATGAATCCCTATGTGTGAATATTGTTGTTGATGTCAAACACAAGGGAAAACAATCAGTCAATGACCAATGATGGTTTGTCATCTACTGAGCGCAAGGTTACCTATAAATGATGGCAATAGGCCCAGGGTGAAATTCTAGGTCATACTCTAAGAGAAATGTGTTGGATTCGATAAGAGCATACCTGCTATCAAGAATTCAATGGGTACCTTGTATACTAGCATGAGTAAGAGACATATATGCTTGTGATGATGATGAGATAGACTTGAATGACTTAGGAAGGCTAACATGTGAGGTTAGACACTTTACTATAGAATGGTCATCTTAGGCTGAAACTTCCCTTGAACAAAAGCACAACACATTATGTGACGTAGGCAAAATGACTATAAACTAGGATACATTTGTGACAAAGGAGGAATCCAAAAATGCTCCATAAGGTTGGAAGAATAACCAATCGAGGGAGATAAAACTCAATAACAAGAAAAAGTCTCCTAAAGCCATACGATACCCAAAATGATGAGATAATGACTCAATATTTTTCTTTATTCAAGGGTGAAAAAACTGTTCCAACAAAAGAGATGGACTCTTTCCCCCTTATTTATTTATTTTTTTTAATTTTTTTGGTCTTTTTCATATTATTAAATCCTAAAAAAGAATAAAAGAGTGTTATAGTACAATGGAGGAAATGAGTTTCATGAGAAAGAAAAATTGTTCCAAATCACAAGGAACATACATATGCTCAATGCAAGGAAGCATGTGCAGGATAAGGACACTTAGGGAATGTCTCCTCCAGGGATAAAGGTGTCGAGTCACAAAGGAATAAATTGAAAGGCTGGGAACTGATAGGAATGCATAATCAATGGGTTCGACAACAACATGTTTAAGCCATAATTAGGCCTAAAAGCACGAGTGGTCAATATGAAATGCAATTGAAACTCAACCTCGTGTTCTTTTTTGTAAATTTAGTCTCCCGAGCCTGAAAAAGTGTAAAACAATACTAAGGAGAAATTTTCTATCCTATGTTGACTAGAGTATTCATTTTTTGTAATTATTCCATTCAATCTGGAAAAGGGTAAACTTTCACTAAATAGACACCGTTTCAAATCTGTTTAACGAGTGTGAAAGAAAATAAGCTCACTCGAAAATCTTTTCATTTTTAAGGAGTCTGAAAAGAGCTTAACTGAAACTCCAGGATATAATGAATGGAGTCCCGTAGGTAATATCCAAAAGAATATTGATTAAGAAGAATTAAGTTCATACACAATGTCATGGTGAGATTAAAAAAGACTCCCGATCCTACCAAGAATCTTGTAGCATGAGCACTAGAATACAAAGGGGGTTCTAAACTAGGCACCCATGGAAGTTAGGCTCTACCACATGAATTACAACACTTATAAATATAAAATAAGGTTATGCATCGCAACTCAGTGGGGTCGATCCTAAGGAAAATTGAAATAGGAAACAGATAATGCAAAAGTGCATGGAGGGGAAAATCTAACCTATATGTCAGTTCTAAGATCATTACCTGTCAGAACAGATCATCATGTAAGAAAAGGAACCAAATAAAATGTCTCCAAAGTCCTGTATATACGACCAAAAACACTTACACAGAAGTTAATCAATCCAATATATAAACCTCTAATAAAAACAAGTAATAAGGGATACAAAACTTGAAAATAAGAAACCCTACAAATACAATATGTACAGAGGACCACAGAACCTTGAGGCTTATGCATAGTAGTGCTCTAGGTAGAGCCCATTGCTAGGCTCAGGAGAAGGTATTATTTGGTAACAAACTTGTAAATCTTCTAGTTCAGGAGGAGGTAAGATATCCATAATTATATCTTCAAGGATGGCCTCATCTAAAGGCAAATCAACATCCATGAAAGCAGGGCTCGACAACTCACAATTACCAGCTCTCGAGGTATTACAAAAAACAATATCATACTCAAGAGGAAACACCAAACTACTCAGGACAATAGGGGGAGGAAAGGGCTCCCATGACCCTATCAGATAAAACACTTGATCAATTTTTGAGACCTTGTCTCGAGAAGGCCAACATAACTGTAAAATATCCTTCTCAGAATAAATTGAACATTAAGGATAAGACACCACATAATTCACCCATGGCATGGAGGAGTCTACTCAAACACTAGGGACATACAAAGGGGAAAATTGAGGTAAATTTGAACTAGGATGGTGATTATCAAATTAATGTTGATCAATAGTAACAATGCTTCCATTGTGAGGGGAATGCATCACATGAAAGAGCATAGACACCACAAAATTCATCGCATACACATAATTACGCCCAAGAAGAAAATTAAAGTCTAAAGGGCCTGACACCACTAACATATTGACTATAACAGTCTTCCCACATAACATGATAGGAAACTAAGGAATAATCCCCATACATTTTCTATGTCTTCTATTGAAATGCAACAACTCACTAGTAACTGACACAAGCTTGGGAGAACCCAAATATTTCCAAGCTGAGGATGATAAAACACTTACAATGGATCCTTCATCTACAATAGTTTGGAAAAGTCCTAATTTATAATTCCAACCATTATCTAGAAGGGTGAAGAATAAGGAAGATGAGGCTCTACAAGATCGTTCCAATCAAAATAAACCATCCTAGGACTTGAAGGGAATTGCATGGATGATTTTAGGGGCTAAATTTCTCTCATGGGATAATTTTCCATAGTTTTTCCAAAAATGAGATTCGCTATTTCGCCCAAATTCTATAGGATAAAATTATTTTACCTTAAAAATCGCCAAAATTTTATAAAAACTATATAAAATCCTTAGAAATTTGAATATTTTTACAAAAATATCGCCAAACAGTTATAGTTGGCATATGAAGGATAAGTAAGATTCGCCAAGGTTTCTACATTTTAAAATAAATTTCCATCCTTAAAATCATCCCTAGAAGGGAGGGTACTCAAACACAGTTGAATAGCTCCTTGTTCAAAAGGTACTGAACTGGAAATGCTAAGGACATGGTCAAAATACACATCATTCCTTAAAAGAGGAGTGGGATCACCAGAATATTTCATCAAAGAGACCACTTCCTTAGACTTGTCACTCTTGAAGAGAAGAGTGGGATCAATCGAAGATTGCATTGGAGAAACCACTTCCTCAACCACTAGTTGAATAGGATGCGAGACAACATGGTTAAGAGAAGCACCACCCCCCAAAACAAGAGTGGTCTCGGCCAAATATTGCATCGGTATGACTGTTTTTTCAACCAAGGATTGATTAGAAAGCCTAGAAACCAGAGATGACTCAGAACTAGAAGGGCCTTTAGACAAGGACAATGATTCTCGTACCATGGCAATACCAAGGAACAAATGAGTAAGGTGATATCCATTACAAATATTAAAAGGGAACTTGGACTTATGTCCTATACATCTAGGCTTCTCAATTGTATTAGTTCCCCCAACATGACTTGCAATGGCCAGTGGGTTCCCCCAGCATGACTAGCGAACGATGGTTTCATGTATCCAACATGACTAGCAGAGGTTGGTGACAAGAATCCAACATGAATTGCAGAGGTCAATGAATCGATGCCAGTATGAATAGAAGTGACTAGAATTTTCCTCCCAACATGACTCGCAGAGGCTGGTTGTGTGCCCCCATCATGACTCGCAAAGGTTGTTGACCTATCTCTAACATGAATCAAAGAGGTTAGTAGCTGATCTCCAACATGACTTGTAGAGGTTGGTAATGTTTGTCCAATATGACTAGCAATGACTAGACTCATGCCCCATCATGACTTGTAGCAGTTGGTTTCTTTTCTTCAACATGACTCGCAGAGGTTGTTGATGAATATCCAACATGACCAATAGAGGTTGGTTTTTCACTTCCAACATGACTAGCAGAGGCTAATTTCTGAACTACAATATGACTTGCAGATACTAGACTCTTGTCCTCAGAATGAATTGCAGAGGATGGGTGTTGGTCTTCAACATGACTCGTAGAGGCTAGTGATCACAGGTCTCCAACATGACTAGCCTAGGTTGGTGAATTTTTTTTCTTACTCTTCCTTTTCCTATTCATTTTATACTTCAGGTTATTAGTACCAATACTTTCAACATAAGAGGGAGAAAAAGAAGGAGCAAAATTCACTAGTGAAAAACAAAAAAGATCAACATCCATTTGATTCCCATGACATAAAGTGCTTATCTGAGAAGAATCAAGAGAATTCATGACATTTAGAGTGGTCTAAAACCAAACTGGTAGTCATCCTACATTCAACCCGAGAATATTCAAAGTGGCCATCAAGGGGGCACCAACATTTCCAAAGAAAGGAAGAGCACAAGAACCCCCTTGGGTAGGGGTCCCTTGGTTGGTATCTTCAAGAACTTTTGCCATATCATTCTTATGTATAGGTTAATCCCTTGCAGGATTGTTCATGTCCATAAAAGTCTTACACACTGACTCTGATGAACCAGTGGCATAAAAAACCACACCTTCTAGGAGGCAACTCCACACTTTGAAGAGAAATACCATGGGTCCTTCCCGACCAATGAAGTGGTTGGTTAATCGTCTTGAACCAATGATCCAAAAGAGATGACATTGAAAAACCTAAGGCCAACTATAAAAAACAACACTCCATTAAAAATCTTTAAGAGAAACATTGCAAGAAAACAAATTTTCCAAACATTCAACCCAGGTGGATGAGGTCCTGAGTCGAAAGCAATGAAAAAGTGGAAAGGGACCTTCTGGATGAAGGAATGAGTTGATTAGGTCCCATGGAAAAACAAACAAAGGAGTGCGAAGCAATTATCCTGACCTCCACTAACCAACCTTATCCAGTGCAAGCACCCATGCTTTTCAGGGAACCCTCTAGTAGTACTGAAAGTGTGATACAAAATATGCCTGGGTACTATGGAAATCCCCCACAGTCATCTATGAGATCCCTAGGAAAAACCACTAAGGTCACCAAATCATAGTCAACGTCCGGGTGGTACAACTAATAGTTGGTATCGAACGTATTGGAAGGGTAACAAATATCTAATCTTCGAAAGCGTCGCCTCTCACGAAGGTAAATGCACTAGAGAAACCCCCAATTTACGATCTCTCCACTATTCTTAGTCCATCTTTGGAGGGGAAATCTCCTCGGATCTCCTTCACACGACCTCGTGTTTATCTCATGTGTTAGAGGAGGCTCCCAACTATAATTATACAAAAAATGGATTTGAGACTCTCCCTAGCGCAGACTCCTATGTTTCTTCAATGGCCTTGGAGATTTATCTCTCCAATCCTAATCCAAGGCCCTAACCCTAAACTTGTTTGTGAACCCTAGAAACAAAGTCTAGTATTAAGTTTAGCGTTCTTTTTAGTGGTTGTTTTTACTCAAGGGGTATGGAGGTGATACTAATGTTGTTTGAGACTCTTAAAAAAATGAAACTTATAAGAACATTGGCAAATAAAACTTTACATTAATTCTTCAAATGAAAAAGAGTTTCAAGGAAGAAAATGCATGAATAATCCTTCAAATCTTTAAATGCAGAATTTTTCTTTTCTAATGCAAAATGAAAATGAGGAAAACAAAAGGATTTTCTTTCTTATTTTTTCTTTTGAAATGCTTTCTAGACGAGAAGAAAACAAAAACCTATGCTAATATATTTTTATTTTTCAAATAACAATGCAAAACAATGAAAAGAAAGAAAAAGACCTAACTAGTAGAAAAACTAGTTTTTTTTTTTTTAATCAAAGCAATTCTAACAAAATATTCCAAAAGAAACTATAGAATAAGAGATTCATTCCCCCATACCCCTCCCCAATCCATGAGGGGGAATTTGTTTTCAAAACACAAATCATTTTTCTTTAAAATCCAAGATAAAAATAAGCCAAGAACAATGGGAAACCAAGAGAAAGGTCTTCAATGATCTGAGGGTTTTCAAAGGTTTAGATACAATAATACAAAGAAATCACAAACTTAGGAAGCCCATGATAAACTGGAGAAACCCATAAATCTCCTAGAAACTGAAGAAATATTTTTTCACAAATTGCTCACAGGTCCGCCACTATCTGAACTGAGACTCGTGGATGTTCGCAGGTAATACATAGTAAAAGCACGGATATCCATGACTAATATAACATAAATGCATGGATAACTCTATAAATTTGGAAAAAAAAAAGAAGGAATTTCAACGAGGAGACTCCTAGAAACTTATGGAAATAATAAAATCTTTGCAACAAAGATTGGAAAATAGGGAAACTCATAGAAATAAAAAAAGAACACGCAAGACACCCTACAATCTGTTGATATTATTTTAGTTGTGGGAGGTATTAACCTCCATGTGTAACCTTTAAAAATACTGGAATATTTTGGGAAGCAAGAGAAACCCTAAAGCTTTGGATAATAACCTTAGAAGATAAGTCAACTTAATAGAATAAATTAATATTGAGTTATTATCCCCCAGGAAGAGAAGTCATCCCAGTCAATTAAGATGGAGCAGTATAAATAGAGGGCGCTAGAGCTCATTTTTCACTCAGTCACTCACAACTACATAAGGACAACAAGTGCAAATGACTAGAGGACAGTTGCAGCTACAACAGTGGTGACTTAGTCTCTTGGTTTTGGTTTGGACTTTTTGCTTGGTTTTTTGTTATTCTTTCTTGGTGTGCTAACCTTGGAGGAAGGTGCACTACCTTGGTTGGCTATTGGATTTCTTTCAAAATTATTTTTTCTGTCAAGGTTAAGGTGCTAGGGGCTGGCCTTTGTACCTATGGTTGGGTGACAATATTTCTATATTGTCTATGGTGAAATGAGCACACCTATTTTTCTAATAGGTTATGGGCCCACACTATATTCGAAAAATCTAACCACTGGAATATATATTGGGAGGATTTGCTCAGTTGCAGTTGCAATTGCAGTCAAATTTTTGTTGCAACAATGAAACCCTAACCCTCTTGTTTAGGCACCTTAAGAGAAGAGCTTGACCTAATTCCTGGATAGCCTAGTTCACCCTATCCTAGTGCACCTCCTAGTACTCTTATCAAGTCAAGCATCAAGTTTGAGTTTTTGGTCAAATTCAAAAGTTTACCAAGTCAAAGTCAAAGGTTGACCAAGTCAAATTACTCATGAATTACTCTATGAAGTCAGAAAACAAGTTATAAGGGGCTTCTAACTTCAGAGCATGAAAGACAAGGGTTGAAATAATCATTTCCAAGAATAAAGTGTTGGATATCGTGAAAGGAAAGATCATGGAACCATAGTTTGAAGTAGGAAAAGAGAAGGAGCCTCAAAACATTGCAGTTATGGAGAAGTTCAAGGACAATGACATCAATGCTATGAGAATCATAATGGAATCTGTAAAATACCACTTGATATCCTACATCTCTCATCTTGACTCATCTAAGAAGATGTTCGATGCCCTAACTAACCTCTTCTCAGTCATAAACATTGGACAAGTGATGAGTCTGAAGAATGAGCTCCGTGACATGAAAATGAATTATGATGACAACATAACATCATACTTTGTAACAATCTCTCAGTTAAGAGATCAAATACAAGTTATTGAAGAAATCATTTCAAAAAAGGATCTAGTAAATATAGTACTCAATGACCTTCCCAAGACATGGGATGCATTTTTCGCAAGCATGAAAACACGAACATAGTATCCCGCATTTGAATATATTTGGACTTTTTGTGCACAAGAATAATCAAGGATTAATGAAAAAGAGAAATCCCAAAAGAAATATGATGATCAATCCTTTAGAGAAAAGTTCAAGAATTTCAAGAATAAAAAGAAGTTTGACTTAAGGAAGAAACCAAACCAAGAAAAGGATATGTCAGAAATACAATGCTTCAACTGTCGAAAATATGGTCACTACAAGAACCACTGTCTTGAATTAAAGAAAAGGAGGGAAACACTCTAAGCAATAGTTGTCGAAGAAAGGGAAACCTCAAAAAAATCCAAACATGATAAAATATACTTCTTCTTCTAGTCAAGGTAACAATATTCTTCTATAACATAGTTCTTGTACAAACCATGTTTACATAGTTACTGTACATATCAATCATATCTATTTCTTAGAAGATAATATGGTCAGTGAAACAAAACCTATGGAAGAATAACAATATAAGGATTACTATTACGATGATTACTAGTTAGGTAATGTATATGAAAAAAGGATGAAGTACGTTGGCAATCTTTCATGACAATTAATGTGGAAGCTATTATATAAAAAACTTCCATATGGGACACAATTAGAATCAAACTTGAAGAGACCCAAAAGGAGTCAGACCAGAAAGAATTCAATAATTAAGAGGAAACTAGAATAAGACTCGTGACACTTTGTAGAAAGTAATAAGGATGCAGACGAAAGCATGGACTCTCTCAGATGGAGGGAGCTGATTGGAGAATTTCAAAAGAAGAGCATGCATTCAAGCATGAAGTCAGGATTAGGAGGGAGCTAATCCTAAATTATATGATCAAGTGAAAAAGAATCTATAAATACTATGTAATATATGTCAATGTAGCAGCCATGATAAGCAACATGTGTTTAGTTTGACTCTAGAAGAAGCTCTTCTTCGAAAATAAACCTTGCAGTAAACATGGATTGGAGTTTACATTGCTTGGATGTAAAATACTATTATCCCCAATAGAACAATTAAGGAAAAATATTATGTAGAGAAACCTCAAGTGTTTGACATATACCAGAAAGAGACCCATGTATGCAAATGGAAGAAGACCTTGTATGGATTCAAGCAAGTTGATGCAAAGTATCTCATATGTAGCAAAAGCATGGAAACAAATTCCTATGTCAGAGAAAGTGTATTAGAATGGTTACTCAGTAGTCCAGGATGATGGATTGAAAATCCATGATGATAGATTTGAAGAAGTTGAGAAGACTTTGATCCAGTAGAATTGTCCCTGTACCAACAGTTGATTGGCTCTTTGATGTATTTGATGAATACTAGCCCATAAATTTGCTTTGTTGTGAACATGCTGAGCTAGTTCCATATGGAACCCAACCATGAGAATTGAATAATTGCAAAGCATGCCTTGAAATGTCTTCATGGAATGTTTGAATACAACTGCATGGATTTATCGATTCCGATTGAGCAGGGAGTGCAGATAGTAGAAGAAGTGCTTCTTGAATATGTTTCAGTTTGAGATTTTCAACGATATCATGGGCTAGTAGGAAACATAAGTCTGTTGCACTCAACATTGTAGAAGCAGAGTATATTGCAGCTTGTGATACCAGTATGGAAGTTGTGTGGTTCTGTAAGTTGGTTTATGGATTGTTTGATCAAGTGTTGGATTTGATCGTGATATATTGTGATGATCAGAGTTGTGTGAAGCTTTCATATAACCTAGTGTTCCATTACGAGTCAAAGAACACTGAGATTAAGAATTATTTTCTCCATGATAAAGTACAAAGGGGAGAAGTGGTTCTCCAGTATATCTCCACATATGAGAAGATAACAGATATTTTGGTAAAGCCTCTATCCAAGATGAAAAGTTTGCATACTTAAGGGACAAGATGAGGATCATGGATATGACTTACTTATTGGAAAAGGAAGTGATTACTCCCAGGTTGGGAGGGAGAACTGATATGTTATTGATTTATAGAAATTCATTTTCCAATTCGGAAAATGGTTTAGGTTAGGCAGTTCCTTTCCAGTTTGGAAAGTGGTTCGAGATTTTTGATAGATAGTCATTTTCCAGTTTGGAAAATGGTCTAGATTGGACTGTCATTTTCGTAATGAAAATGGTCCAATAGATTGCTGATGTACCATAGAAATCAATTCCCCTTGTGTCCAGTGTGGGGGAATGGTCTATGAAATTTATTATTCTTGGCAGTTATTCTGAGTAGTGGTCAATTAGAATGGTCTACCTCGCATGGAAGTCATTCTTTCAAAGTTCACAGTTGTGAGAAGTTTCGAAGAATGGTCCATTTTGGAGGTTGGTGCAGGACTGTAATTTCCTTAGAAAATGGTCAATCTACATGCAACGATGTAATTTTATTAATGATATATGCATTTTCATATACAAAAATCAGGCTCATGGCATTAAGCATCTAGGCTCTCCTTCCTAATAAACATATAGTCTTCAACTTATAAACACTTGGCTCACCAGCCTATAAACATAATTACAATTCAACAAAGGCTCAACTTTGGGGTGTTACAATCCCCTCCCCTTATTTTTTCACTATCCTCAGTGCAAATTACTTACAGAACAACAACAAGATTTCCAAAATATTCAAAAAGATGCGGGTATTTTTACCACATAGTATCTTCATGATCCTATGTTGCATCCTCAAGACCGCACCAGGTCCACTAGACTTTTACAATCCCTATGGATCGATTCTGAAAAGCGCTTTCCTTCTCCACCTGAATCACATTCCAATCAATAACATGATTAACATCAGATACATATTTCTTAAGTAATGACACATGGAATACATTATGTATAGACATGCATGCAAGCAATGCAATCCTAAATGCTACTGGACCAATCCTCTTTAGGATTTCAAATGACCCACAATATCGAGCTGCCAACTTTGAACAATTTCCAAACTTTAGGGAGCTTCTATTGGCCTTCACTCTTAGGAATACATGATCCCCTACTTTAAATTCCCCGTGAGTTATGTTCTTATCAACATAACTTTTATGCCTGTCTTGGGTAGCTTTCAAATTATGCTTAATATTCAACATTTTCTCTTCCATTTCCTTGAGAAACTCTGGCCCAACCACTGCCCTATCAGCTGGGTTGTCCCAACTTACTTGGGTGTTACGCTTTCTTCCAGAAAGTGCTTCAAACAGGCTCATCCTTAGTGATGCTTGGTACCCATTATTGTAGGAAAATTATACCAAGTGTAGATATTCTTCCCATTTAGATGGTTTGTCCATCAGATACATCCTTAGCATGTCCTCTATCACTTGGTTCACCCTTTCTGTCTGCCGATTAGACTCAGGATGATAAGCAGTGCTGAAGTTTATATTTGTTCTGAACCCTTTGAATAACCCCTTCCAAAACTTCGAGGTAAACTTTAGGTCTTTGTCAAACACAATTGTCTTGGGTATGCCATGAAAACATGATACTTCCCTCATGTAAATATAAACAACATTAGTTTCCTTATGAGTAGTCTTCATAGGAATGAAATGGGCAAATTTAGTAAGCTTGTCCACCACCACCATGATTGCATCATGATGCTTTCTTGTTATGGGCAATCCCATGATGAAATCCATTGTTACAACTTCCCATTTCCACCCAAGAATGGGTAATGGATGCAGTAAACCAGCTGGGTGTCTATGCTCAACCCTTTCCCTTTGACATTCCAAACATTTGGCAATAAAATCAACAATCTCCCTCTTCATGCTTGGCCAATAATATTGGCTTTTGACTGCTGAAATTGTTTTCTGATATCTTGGGTGTCCTACATAAGGTACATTGTGCATTTATTTTAAAATCACACTCCTCAATTCAGAAGAGTTGGGTACATAAAATTTATTTATGTATAGGATAATTCCATCAATTCCCAATTCACAATCCTTAATATTCTGCTGCAATTTTGTTACCAATTCCATGTATTGCAAATCTGATTTTCCAACCTCTACAAATTTGTCTTTCAATTCTAATTGGTATATGATAATGGTTGTAGCATGCACTTCATGCACTCTTCTGCTGAGTGCATAGGACACTTTGTTCTCTTTCTCCTTGATATGCTTTATATCAAAGTCATATTCACTGAGAAACTATAACCATTTGCTTTTCCTGGCATTTAGAATTGGCTGATCAAATAAATATTTCAGACCATTATGGTCTGTCCTTAGCTCAAACCTTTTTCCCATGAGGTAGTGTCTCCACTTCTTCAAAGCGTGCACTATGAATGCCAAATCCAAAGCATGAGTGGCATATATCCTTTCATGCTCCTTCAACTTCCTTGATTCATAACATACAACAAACTCATTTTGAATGAGGACTCCACCCAGTCCTTCTTTGCACACATTTGTGCATACAATGAAGTCTTCATTTGGATCTGCAATCCTCAAAATTGGAGCACTGGTTAACATCTACTTCAATTGCTGGAAGCTTCTTTCACATTCTTTTGTCCATTGAAACTTCTTCCCCTTCCTTTGCAAGGAAGTAATGGGGTGAGCTAATCTCGAAAACCATGAAATGAAACTTCTGTAGTAGCTATATAGACCCATAAAAGATCTGAATTCTGTCACATTGTTTGGCACTGACCATTCTCTAATGGATTCTATCTTCTTAGGATCCACTTCTATCCCATCCTTTGAAATGATATGCCCCAAGTAGTGAATTATGTTTTTATAAAGTGAACACTTTCTCAATTTGGCATACAGTTGATACTCTCTTAGCACTTGCAACACCATCCTCAAATGATGCTCATGCTCTTCTTCTGACTTGGAATATACAAGGATGTTATCAATAAAGACAATGACAAACTTGTCCAAATATTCTCGAAAAATGCCATTCATTAAGCACATAAAAACAACGGGTGCATTTGATAACCCAAATGGAACCACTGTGAACTCATAATGACCATACCTTGTTCTGAAGGCAGTCTTGTTGATGTCTTCCTCTTTAATACTTACCGAATGGTATCTTGACCTGAGATCTATATTTGAAAATATCTTTGCATCCTTCAACTGATCGAAGAGATCATCAATCCTTGGTAAGGGATACTTGTTTTTTATAGTCACTTTATTCAGTTGTTGGAAATCGATGCACAATCTCAATGTCCCATATTTCTTCTTCACAAACAAGACTGGGGCACCCCAAGGTGACACAGTTGGGCATATATACCCCTTATTTAGAATTTCTTCAAGATGAATTTGCAACTCCTTCGGCTCTGGTGTACTCAATATGTAAGGAGTCTTTGACACTGGAGCTACTCTAGACATTAAATTTATAGAGAAATCAATATCTCTCTTTGGGGGTAGTCCTGGTACCTCCTTGAACACATCTTCAAAATCTTCCAGGACTACATGATCCTCCAAATTTGGCACCTTATCCTTAGGTTCTTCTTCCATATGAGCTGCAAATATTTGACAGCCTTTCTTGTAGCATTTCTTCAGCTAAATTGCTGACATTTCTCTGATAGCAAATTCCCTAGGAATTCCCTGTACTTTCCTTAGGCTCACTTCCTCATCCAAGCAAGTAAATTCCTTTTTATGACAATCAAGGATAACATGATGTTGGTCCAACCAATCCATCCCAATCAGACAGTCACAGAAACCTAAAGGCAAGATGTTCAAATATTCCCTTGTGCTTAGTCCATTCATGTCCATAATACATTACTTAACCATCTAATTGACTTTTCTTTTGGCTCCAGTAGCCAGCTGCACCAACCAAGATTTTCCATGCTTGTTTCTTGGTAAATGCAAAATTTCCACCATCTTAGGATCTATATAACTATGACTAGATACTAAATCAATTAAAATAGTAATGGTTTGGTTGTTGATCATACCTTTCACTTCAATCATATGTGATTGATACTCTTATTTCTTGTTGTCTAGGGTTGCATAGATCCTGGGTACATTTATGCCCATGTCCCCCACTGTTTCATCTCACTAAATGTTGTGAACAAATCTTACTTTGTCACTTATGTGAGGACAATATCTAAACATAAGATCACCTTTACAACCCCAACATTGGATAGGTGGCTGCCTTGGCCTTTAACCACCTGTCTCAATCACTCTGGTTTCTCTAGAAGTTTTCTGTCCCTGAGGATTATTTCTGAAGAATGGTGGCTTATCCATCTTGAATTTATTTTTGTCTTCCTAAGATTTTTGGAAAGTTGGCCTTGCTTTTTGTTGATCATATAGGAACTTAGCTCACCCTATGGTCTCCTCCAATGTTTTGGGATCATCATATTGTATTTTGTCACTGATGAATGGTGGAAAACCATTCAAATACCTCTGAATATTGAATGTCTCATCCTTGATGAAAGAGACATACTTCAACAATTCTAAAAACCTTCTTTTATATTCATCTATTTTCATACTCCCAAGCTTGAGTTCAAAGAACTCTTTCATTTTCTTGTCATAATATCTCTTAGTCAAGTATTTCTTTTCGAAATACTTCTTGAATTCCCTCCAAGTAGAATTTTTCTCTTTAATGTGTTTCACTTGCACAAGTTGATCCCACCACATGGATGCCTTACCTTTGAGTTGATAGATGAAAATTATTCCTTCTGCATGAGAAGAATAATTATGCAATTGAAAATACTTTATCATTCCAAAAAACCATGTCTCTTCATATTCATACTTCTTGTGTTCATCATTAAATGTAGGAGGTTTGATTTTATTCATTTCTCCTCGTAGGTCATCCACCCCAGACCCTTTATGCTTCATGACAGGGGATGGACTTGAGTTGTTGTGTGCTCTCTTATTGAAATGCCTCAGGGAGTGTTGGTGATGTCGACTAATACTTCTCATTCTTTTGTGACTTACTGATTTGCTTGAGCCACTCTCCTTATCCAATTTTTTTTCTATTCTTTCCAGGCTCTGCATCAACTTCACATTGAATTCTCCTTGTTGTTCCCTGGATTTGATGAGATTTTTTTATCTTCTCGGTGACTTTGGACATCTTTTTTCAACTTCTTAATAATTTTCATCATGTTATCTTCTTTATCTATATCTTCTCCATGCCCATTGGAGTTCTATCCTTCAAATCCCAAATGGACATCCATTCCTATGGCTTCATTCTCTGAACTGAAAGCATCTTATGCCTCCACCATTTCCCTACACCGTGGAACAATTCGGTTTCTGCAAAATGTGCAGTCAACCGATTTTTTTTTAGGATAATAGACTTTAAAGTTTCCTAGAATAAACCAATCTGATTCAATAAAAGAAATATCCGATTCAATTTTTAGTGGGTCTTGGTCGATCAAGAACCCCACAGGATCCTATCTCTAAGCTCAACTCTATTCTGCAACAATTTCCGAGTGCTAAAAACTTTTCTCCAGCCCTTGGTTCACATGTGACCTTGACTATGATCCAATGCTAATGGTTTGGGGGCTTATATAGAGCCTTGAAAACATTAGGCTCCCGAGCTTCAAAGGTTTCCCCCTTTTCCACACCTCATCACATCATTGAACAACGAACTGTCGAACACACATAGAACGATAGATCCATGGTCCACATTACTTTTTCAGATATACGGTGGATCGGAGCTTCGGGGACTCCGAATTCAGAGCTTTGGATCTTCAATACTTCATAGGATTTCACATCTGCACACCCCAACACTCCCGAACTGCTAATATCTGAACACTTCCATGTCACCCCCGATGACATCATTAGGTCATGTCACCTCGGTGCTATGAAAATTCGGGGATTTCCTCGTCCCATTCTATCATGAACAATTTCTTATGGAGTGTCAAGTATCTGAGCTTCACAATATGGTGCCACGTGTCCACTGTGACCATCAGGGGCCCCACCTTCCATGCACAAGAGGAGGTTAATGTGGTGAAATATTAGAGGTGGATGCATGGCCCGCTAAGATGGGTGACATGTGTCACGTTCTCTACGGTATCTCAATCATCCAAAGGTTCTTAAATCCCTGACATTTGGCACACATCCCATGTATTCACGTCATTTCGAGTGATGTCAGCAAGCCACATCACTTTGAAACTTCGGGCCTTGAAAGTTTTTACACTTGTACACTCCAATTATTCTAAATGCTGAACTCTTGAACTTCCTTACCCCCCGGGATCCACATATTAAAATTGTCACCAACTGAGGTGGTGGCACGTGGCATGTCTAGGAAAGGTCCACGTCACCACTGGTGACATCATCCTTCCACACCACTTCTGCTCTTCTGGTTCGAGACTTCCGACTTTAGAGGTTTGTGCACTAGTGCACCCCAATTCTCCCAATGAACAAACTCTGAAGTTATGAACTGTTGTGAGATCTATGGCTCACAACCACTTGCACGTATATCATATGACTTTGATATATCTTCAGCCAATCCAATGGTCAGTACTCCCCCCGGATCTATGGTGTAGATCCTTTTTGGGACTTCATAACTTCAGGCTTCGACCCTTTTTTCTCTTATAACTCATAAAATTTGTCGAATTCATGAATTTCGAAGGACTTTCAGTTTAACCCTCCTGCACCTTCCTCTAGGTCTGACAGTTGTGAAAGATCCTCCTCCCAAACAGATCCTATAGCCCAACACTGTGAATGTTGTGATTTCTTTATTTGTGGCCATTTCTTAAACTTGTTACACCTCCTTTGTTTCAGAACATAGTCCAAGTGTTCTTTCAACGCCCTTCTGGCACTATGTACATCAAAATTGTCTGGACGTTTTACTTTGAATTTATCGTTCGTTACCCATCCAAGTTCCAGGTAGAAACAATGGGCTCTAAACTTGAATTTTGTCCATTTCGACAACAATTCATTTCTAAAACCTTTTCTTCAACTTCCACTAACATGGCCCATCTAGTATCAATGTTGAAACAATGGCTTTGATACCATTTTGTAACATCCCCAACCATCAACCAAGCTGAGCAACATCACTACAAGACATCCCTAACCACCAACAGGTTGGGCAACGCCAATTCTGGGATGTTTCTATTAGCTTCAATACCATTTTGTGAATTTATATGCATATTAATAGCTATAGCATTATGTTCATACATTATTCATGTGGAAATAACATTAAAACATACATACATTATACACAGTCAATTCTAACAACATTATAACTTAATTTCAAGATAAATCATACATAGAACATATATTTGGTACTTATATTTTAATACATGACCACCAACTGCATGCAGACCTCCCACAAACCTCCCAGCCTTAGACCACACTGCTCATCATGCTCAACAGTGGTTCACCCCCGAGCTGGGACTAAACTCCACTAGGAAAGGGATTCCTAGGCTAGGCAAGGACAACGAGAAGGTCACACAGATGAACATGAAGGATTTTCTCCCATAATCCATCTCACACTAACAAACTACAACCTCTCATTCTCCACATGCCTGTCCCACCCTAGGAAGTGTGCCCCTTCTCTGCTCAACAATCCTTCAGTTTCCCCACTTTCCTTCCAGGGATTCAACAACAGGACAAACAAGAATTCTTCGAGCACTGTAGCTGTAGTTGGGATCCCTCTAGGAAATCAATTCCCCAACAACCTCTCTCACCTGGAGATATTTTATTGTAGGCCTGATAACTTGCTTATTCATTCCAAATTCTAAGTTAGTTAGAGTAAGGTGATGGAAAAAACAAGGCTCAATAAAGAAAATATGATGGAAACAAGCCACACTTAGTCAAGGAACTACATGGGATGCAACAACCAACAATTATGACACAACACAGATTAGACATTTATAGGGTGCGCCAAGATTCACAGGTGATACACAGGATAACTCGAGTATAACTGTAGGTTCCCCAGGTATGTGCTTGCTCAGAGGTCGATAATGGAGAAATGTTTCAATGTGTGAATCCCGTGGTGAATTGGGAAGGGTGATAGAGTTTGAGAGAATCGTAAGGGTCATGAGGAAACTTGATACTGGTCCAGATGCAAGGATGGGGAGAAACGCCAGAATGGGAAGCAACCCCCCCGATGAGTTGGCTTTCCCAGCTATAACTGCATGCACCTAGTTCGACACCTGTCTTCTTGCAGCTGCATGAGTTCCACTTAGCACTCATTCCCTTTCCCAGGAAATTAGGAAAACACTGATCATGTCCACCTTAGCCTTTAGGAAATAATAATAAAATATTGTTCCCTTAGAGGTAATCCCTCTACCTTAGCCCCTAGGCCTAGACACTTATCCCCCTCCCTTACCCTACCTAGTGGAGCTTATTCCCCATAACTCTTTCTTCGTGGTCGGTCTACACGTAGCAGTGGAATTTTATTAATGATATGTGCATTTACATATACAAAAATTAGGCTCATGGCATTAAGCATCTAGGCTCTCTGACCTAATAAACATATAGTCTTTAGCTTATAAACACTTGGTTCACGAGCCTATAAACATAATTACAATTAAGGAGAGTATCAACCTTGGGGTGTTACACTATGCTTGAGAAGAATAGTCCAAATAGCCCATGACCGATGCTTCACTTTTCGAGGGAAGATGCTCTTCCATATCTCATAGTTGTGAGTAGAAGAATGGCCCAGATGACTCAGTTTGTATCATGATATTGTTGATATCAAATAATATGATTATTGTAGAGAATGTGTGTCTCTGGAAAGTAGTTGTATGCTATTGTGGTGGATGTGATCCACTGGTAGTGATTGCGTATCATCGGTTAGTAGCAATGTGCTACTAGGAGTGGTTGTGTACTAGTGGATAGTATTTGTATACAACTATGTATAGACACAATTGTTCTCTATTGGATGGAATTGTTCTGATTGCCATGGAGACTATCTAGTTGGATAGTGATGACGATTCTCGTGATTTTATCATGAGATAACATGTGTGGCTATCATGATGCTATCGGTTGAATGGTCTATTTTTTCTCAAGACCATTTCCTTTAATACCTCCCTAGCTAGGAGGGAGTGTTGATATTATTGTAGCTACAGGAGGTATTGACCTCCATGTGTAAAATTTGACAATACTAGAATATTTCAGGAAGCAAGAGAAACCCTAAAGCTTTGGATAATAACCCTAGAAGACACGGTGGCTTAATAGAATAAATTAATATTGAGTTATTATCCCCTAGGAAGAGAAGTCGACCTAGTCAGTTAATATGGAGCAGTATAAATAGAGGGCACTAGAGCTCATTTGTCACTCACTCACTCACAACTGCATACAGACAAGAAGTGTGCATGACTGAAGGATAGCTACAACTACAGTAGTGGTGACTTGGTCTCTTGGTTATGGCTTGGACTTTCTTCTTGGTTTTTGGTTATTCTTGCTTGGTGCGCTAGTCTTGGAGGAAGGTGCACTACCTTGGTTGGCTATTGGATTGCTTCCAAAATTATTATGTCTGTCAAGGTTAAGGTGTTGGGGGTGGCCTATGTACCTATGGTTGGGTGACAATATTTCTATATTTTCTATGGTGAAATGAGAACACCTATTTTTCTAACACAACCGACCCAAATTAGGATAATCCCCAATGGATTCGTCAATTATGTTACTAGGATATTTCCATCGTGACCTTAGATAATGTCACGATAGAGAAAGTCTGGATATAGAATATTAAATCAACCCTCACAATAAAACATACAAACCAAGAATAACTACTTTTTCACAGAGAGAAATAGGGAAAGGAGAGAAGATAAGGTGTGTTCCTTAAACCCTTCGTTTTATGTTAATCCTTGTTCCTACTTCTCGAAACGCCCCTAGTCTATGTCGATACAAGCCTGCAATAAGAGAGCTAGATTATGTTGCAACAAGGTAGTTATAAATCTTAGTAGAGAATATCAAGAGTACACTCCAAATCATATATGAAAAAACATGAACATATCATATTTCAATGAAACAAGTGAACACGATATTGGAAGGAAAATATAGTCTTCTATTAATCAACAAAATAAGAGAGTTAGTTACAACCTAATGCTACTTCTGGCACCATTTTGGAACCAATCACTTGGGTTCCTCCTGAATTCCTTCAAGAATAAAATCAATGAAAATCATCCTCAAATAGTCTGATAATGATAGGAACACACCTTATAACTATATACAAGAGGAAGTGACTCTGGAAAAGGAGTTTCCAGGTTTGGGGAAAAATTCTTAGAGGATGAAGGGGAAGGGAAGATTTCTCAATTTCCTCAGCATAAAATTGCACCATCAGAATTGTCCTCATCATTTCCCTCAAAGGTGATTTTATGTTCTCCAAAAGGGGAAGGGGAAGTCGAAATCCATTTTGTACAGATCGAGGGACATTGGGAAACGAGCCCAACTGAAAAGCCTGCCCAAAAACTCAGAATTATTTTTATTTTTCATTATTTTTTAGGGCATCCACGGGTTGCTCACTATAAAGGCATGTATGTTTGTGTGTTTCTCAAAGGAAGCCCACACATATTCTCAAAATTCATGTTTTTTAGATGACTTGGATGAGGAAAGGTGGGATTTTTATTTTGCAAGCCAAAGGGAAGGGTAGGCCATGGCACAAGTGCATAGCTGTGTCATTTAATGCTATAACAATTGGAAAGAAGCTAAAAAGACACTTCGGTATGTTCAAGGTAAAATTTAGTTCAGTATACATTACATCTCAGGGGGGACTTCTTTATTGGTTGGTTTCATTGATTCATATTGGGCCAACAACCCTAATGATCAAAAGTTTACTACAATTTATGTTTTCAGCGTTGGTTCAGGACCTATAAAAACAAAAAAATATTTCTCTTTATTCAATAGAACCATATTATTGAGAAACAATAATGCAAGTCAAGAAGCCCCGTGGATTTGACAGATCCTTTCATAGTTTGGATTCCAGCAGTGACATCCGACCACCCTATGGTGTGACAATCAAATTTCCATCAAGCTCGTAGAAGATCTAGTTAAACATGAGCACAAAAAACACATCGAGCTACACATGCACTTCATGAGAAAGTGCATTCATGATTGAGTTATTGAAGTTCTCTTTTACCCTACATAATATCAAGTTGCAGACATTTTCACAAAGTCTCTTATAGAAGTGATTTTTTCCAAACTTTGATCTATGTTAGGAGTCTAGGAATTTTCCACTAAGGGAGGATACGATCTAATTCCTCCTTCCTTTTCTTATTGTGTCTCCTTTTTAAATCCTTCAATCCTATCCCAAGTTGTTCTTAAGGGGGGATGTTAGGATATTTAGACACTTAGGAGTTAGTTAAGATCAAGTTGGTCTAATGTGTCATTAGGTAAAAGTGTTTTTCTTAGTGTTTTTATTTAGTACTCATTATTATGCATTTTTATTTAGGTAATATGACGATCACAATATGTTCCCAACATAGAGTGATCTGACGACCCATATTTTCCTCGATCTTAACAGATACATTGATCCATGGCTTAACACACAATTTTTCCATGATATCTATTTAAATAGAATGGATTGTCATTTGTTGAAGATCGATTGTGAGAAAATATATTGTAAATCTCTCTGTAATGTTTTCCTTTGCATAAATAAATTGCTCCAAGTGGCCAATTTGGTTGGTGTCATGGATGTTTCCCCATAGGGGTTTTACCATGTAAAAAACTCGGTGTGTTGAGATTTGATTTGGTAGTGTGAATGATTAATGAAGGTGTTCATCCTCTATTGGAATACTTTTGTTTTTGAGCACAACATTGTTCTGGCTAAACCTTTCCACATTCATAGTTTTGTAAAATTCATTATTCTAGCTGCACATTTTTCTTTTGCACCATGCTTCCATTGCACACTCTGATAGAAAAAATGGCTTTATTTATATTAATAATTCAACAATATTTTCCAATTCACATCTATCAACCCTTATAAGTCCTCATATACTAGTCCCTAGCGCTGATTTATCCATTATCTCATGGGATCTTTTCGTCTCTTTTGTAGCCAATTTTGGATCTATCATTACATTTTTATTTTCAAGGCTATAGAGGATTACCTTTCCTTTCTATTCCTATTGATGAAATCCTTCACCTACAGGGTTCATGTTTTTTAAGTGAGAATCTTTGTTGATTCTCCTTTGCAGATGATTTAGACTCTGTAGCAGTTGAATACTATTTTTTCTATTCTCTTCCTAAGCCATTTATCCACTTTCAATTACCTGCTTTGTAGCTCTACAATTCCATTTGCAACTATTTATTGTCTTAGATAAATTCTATAATTAACCCTACTTTCATGTCCATTGGACATCTAGAATTATAATCTCCAACAAAATCACACAATCTCCACTCATGACATATGATCTCCCTTTTAATAATACCCTACTATTAAACTTCAACCCCGGTTTATTTGTTAGGCTATGCACTTTAAATGTGCCTCTATACCAATGCATAGGGACTATCTTAAGTTTATATACTATTTTTGACCCAATATTCTTCTTTGAAATGCACCTTTATCATTTGGAAATATTTTTCCATAATTAACATTATTTGGAAAACTTCCACTTTAAATAGTTGCATGGTTCATGGAATCCATCTCCATTTTTCCTGCAACTTTATGAAACAACCATATGATTCCTTAGATAAATCAATCCTTTTGTCATTTTATCCTCTATATTACCTTTCAAATGACCATACTCATGCTTCAATTTGATTTATGAGCTCAAAGTTATGGCCTCATGAAATCAACAGTTTCACCCATTTTTGCACCTATTTCACTAGTTCATATAATTTTCAGAGGCCAACTTTTGTCACCTATAGAAGAAAATATGTTAGAAACCAGGAAAAATTTTGTATGATACAATGATTATATTTATGACAGTTATTTCACAACAACTCTCATATTTATGATCTAATCCTCCATTCAAAATATGCAACAATATGGAAATGGAAACTTTGCCCCTTGACACCTTCTCCGGACTTGGAAATTTAGCCACGTTTGACCATCTCCACACCAACTCTTTTTGAATTTTACTAGGATTCCAAATAGGCATCTCTATGCTTTCTTTATGAGCTATCTCTAAAAATTTCACCTTTTTTTGGGTTTTGGGTTGATAGTTATCGTATGTAGAAGTTTAGACTGTTTTCTCATTTTTATCCCTTTATGATACACATGTCTTTTCTTCCATCCTGTACAATATGAGGTTCCTAGAATCCAATTCATCTAGTTCCAAGGTTTCCTTCTATGGTCCATTATATTTCCATAGACTACTCCTGTGCCCCAAACTGACTTATGAGAAAGCAATTATTCCCTCTAGAAGTAAATTAACACCTAATGTATACCATATATTTTTTCGGCGATAACTTTCTCATATGAGCTTTGTTTTTGTGCTCAGAATGGATCATTGGAAATATCTTATCAAGCTCTTTCATTTAAGTATCAAAGACTATGTGTATCGATGGTACACATATTTCTCAGGATTTTGACCCCCTAAAAATGTTGTTTAGGGACTCAAAATACATTTGCAAGTTTATGACCTTCAAAATCATGAAAATATTCATAGAAATTGACTGGTTAACTATTGTAGTGACCCATAAAAAAGGTTAAATTCATCTTCAAACTATTCATAAATACTTTAGCACTTTGTTAATCTGACTCGCATTTGTCATAAAGTTTTCCTGAAACTTGCAAGCCATGATCCTCTTAGAATTACCTTTGCAGAATTTTCTTATCGGAAAGGTCAAGTAGCATGTTACAAGGATTTTCTCAAAACTTGCAAGCCACAAGACTATCATATTTACCTTGAAAAAATCTTCCCAATGGAGTGGTAACCTAACTTGTATTGTGATTTTTGCGAAGCTTGCAACCTGCAATACTATCGATAACATATTTTCAATATTTATCCATTGGAGTGTTAAGATGTCAAAACTCTTCCTGTGAGCTTCTTCTTGTAATCCTTTACCACAAGCCTTTCTATATAAATATTCTATTGCAATACTATTTTCATTGATGTCAAATGATGACCGACAGGTCTAGATTGTTACTACATACGAATATAGACTATCTATCCATTTTCAAAAGAATGACCAAGTGTTTATGTTGCAGGAGATCATGTTTCTACAAATATAAACCAGATTGAGGTCACTAAGGTGAAGAAGAAACAACCTCTTAGTGCATGAGTAGATCAGAATCGACCAGAGTTGATTTGGGATCTTGTAGAATTCATTCTTAAGGTTAAATTGAATGGACAACGTAGATTATATCGGGACTAACCTTTTCCAAAAATGATGGACAAGATTATGTCTCAAACTCCATCAAGGAATTTTTGATGATGATATGATTGATAATCATGTCAACGAAAAAATGAGGCCAAAGATGATGGACCAAATAAAGTTAAGTAATCAATGATGAGAATCAGTGAGAGGAAAGAAGACCAACAATGTATATTATAAAAGGGAGCGATGGAAATCAACAGTGAATATTAAAACTTTGATCTGATCGATTGCGAAAAATGGTTGAAAGGAGTCTTGATCACCAGGGTCAGAAATCATCGCCGGAGTAGTGTAATATATGTGTGTTAATACTCCAAGAAAAAATCCATTGGCGATGATATCCACTTTAGGATCATCGCTGATGATATCCAATTTGGGATCACCAATGATGAGTAGATGTTGACAACGACGATGAATGGGGAAAATCAAACTGCCAAGTTAGCTCCATGACATATGCCACATCAGAACCACATAAGAAGAAAGGATAGAGCCACACATCAAAGTAACAAGTTAGCATGATGAACGAAAAAATATCTAGAGGAATTGACGATATCTTAGACACATCAGTGCCACCTCATCCAACACCCGTGGAAGGGGCCATGTGTCATATCTTCTACAGTGCCATGTAGTGGTATTGTTATTTCACTTGTCAGGAAAATACAGTAGCCATGTCATATCGGAGAATGCAAGGTTAAGTTATCTCTACGGGGGAAATTAAATTCTCTAATTCTAGATCGACGGTCCAGAAGGATTGAAGTGGAACCCATATTGTTGGGACTAGTATATCATCGAGAAAATTGGGTTTTTACAATTTCTCCACTGAGGACATGACAATGGCGACACCTTTTAGCACTTGGTTTCTAGTCGAGGTCCTATGGATTTAGTGTAGAAATATTAAAGGGTCGATGACTTTTTTAAGCACTCGGTTCTATCCCATGGTATTATGGATGAATTAGACATCCATAACCAACATATATTTTATTGTTGGGGTAATAAGTTGTACGCGTTAACATCCGAGTAAGAGTCGTCGATGCAGATCTAAGAACAAGGTCATAGCCTTGGGTTCCATGATTAAAGGAATGGGTGCCAATAGAGAATGAGCTGGACAATGACGACGAGGACCCCAAGATACAATATCAGTCGTAGATCTTTGTGGGTCCCACTGACCATTTGACGAAGAGATATAGAGGCAAGTGTTAACCATTGAATAACTCAAGGAACAAATGAAATCAGTGCCATTAAATCTAATTAAAAAGAACCATTGGATCCATTGGAACACATCGTCGACCCTAGACCCATTGAAACTAAAGTTTACACCCATGCACACCCTGATGGGAAAGAAATAATAGATCGATGGTTTTGATCTAACAAAAGGATTATAAAATGACTGTTGAGAGACAAGGTGTTCTTGACTGTCTTGATACTCTAATGGTATTGATATAAAGGATATTGGATCAATGGTTGAGTATTAATCAAAGAAACAATCCAACAATGGCTGAGTGTCGAGGGCCAGTTGTTGTAGGAAAATCTCCCTGCGGACAGGTAGATCGCCTCTAAGAGCTTGACCCTAACTCTAGACAGAAAATGCTTAACGTGGACACTGACTTCCTTTCAAATCTATCTAAACTAACACATGAGAAGGAAGGATAACAAAAGTACCTCTTTATCGACGTTTGTCCCTGCACGCTCCGAGTTGCGCTCCAATCCTTTGCTCCTCGCTGAGTTCTGTAGACAAACAAGATACAACCACTTCCTGCTCTATTGATGTTAGCTTGAAAACATATCTATCAATTAATGATAAGTTCATGTAACATTAGACACAAACTGGAAAGAAACAGGCCAAGTGTGTCATATAAATGAGAATAACGACAACAGTACTTACCATCGTAGATGCGAATGTGATAGCTTCATCAAGTCCTCTTCGTCTAACCCTTGCCTGAAAGATCCACAACTTGGATAACAACAGCTTCACTGATCACTCTCTTCTGGCTAACTGTGTGTTTCCTCCAAGATCATAGGTTTCATGCTAGCAATTCTTCTCCATTAGCTATGTTCCAGCACCACTTATGAGATCATAAGTTTGGTGTAATTCTCTCTTTCCAGTCCCTCTTTTACCATTAGAAAGCTTGCTTATATAGCCTTGGAGAGGCTCAACAATCTTGAGATATCCTTGGGGAAGGTGAGGATTTTCATCCTTCAGTTGAGGACCTTCCCTAAGATCATGGCTTGATCAGGGATTCAAGCTCAACTGCCTTCTAAGAATGAAAAGATCTTTCCCCCATTCATCTCAACAACTTAACCACTGCCCATAATATGCAGCGCTCCCTCAAAAGGGCTATCAGAGCATTGTAGCGCTCCCTAAGAAGCTTAAGGGGAGCGCCATCGCCTTCAATATGAGTAGCGCTCCTTCAAAGGGGGTAGGGGAGCGTTATAACGCTCCCTGAAGCCTTGTAGGGGAGCGCCAATGCTCCTAAGGCTTATATAGGGGAGCACTCCCCCTCAAAACCTTTGTTTCAGAGCTCTCTTCAGGTTTCAAGAGTTTTTGACTTCAGTTAACCATTTCTTCTTCTCCAAATCAAGTACATGAGATGTTTTAAGTGTCTCCTTAGTGTCATCAGCATGGAAGTATGCTCGAACATCGTTTGCGACACTTGTGACCAACTTGCGACACTTGCGAAAGTTGTAAGGAAGATGCGACACTTATGACAATTGAGAGGAACATGCAACACTTATCCAGTTGAGTAATTTTGACGTGTAACAGATTGCCCCCCAAAGTATGAAGTTAGAATATGCCAACTGATAACTGAAATACTTTGTAGACGTCCAAGCAAGGGTATAGACTCGAAGAACCTGACGGAAGATGCACACAAACATCCAACAAATATCATGACATATTTCAAAACCCAAGGCAGGCATCCCTATGCTTGGGTGATCAAGACTTAGCAGGATATGTCCGCCATAAAATACACTGCAGATCCATAATTGTATTGATAAAAAGGTATAGCCACCGAAGATACAATGTGGATCTATACTCTGATGACTTGGACCGATCGTAGCCACGAAGAATACACATTGGATCTACAAGATGACAAGACATAGCCACGACCAATACAAAGTGGATCTATGTTATAGTGTATGTGTTCTTTGTCCAATAGAAATTCCTTCGTATCCTGGGAAAAGCATATATCAAAGTGATCGCTCAACCCAGGGTCTTCTTACCAATCCCAATATGGTACGAATCTGACCATGTGAATAGATGTCTTGATGTCGAACATGGTAGAAACCACTTGATTATCGGTCAATGGTGTAAACCGTTAACAAGTGCGAGGGAGATCATCATTAATGTCAATGATTCCCAAGGTACCCTAGTACACTCCAGCGAATGCGAATAAATGAGCTGAGGTCGAACATCCATGGAATCATTCGACCAGGGGTCAATGATGTAAACCCACTGTCGAATGTGAGGAGTCCTGCCATTGAGGCATGCAAGTACCAAAGTACTAACTGGTTTCTAAGCCTAATTCTCGGATAATGTGTTGAAGTCGAGGGAGGGCCTTGATGTATCCCCCATCAGCGACATGAAATGTACATAGAGATATAATTGGTAGATTAAAAGGACATGGACTGACACAGGTTTTGAGGCAATATATTTGGGATGGCTGACTCTCGAGGTGGATACTTCCCTTGAACATTGAGGCACAATAGAAAAACATGACATGGACCAAAACTATGCAGTGGGTATAGTGACTTGCGTCGGGTGACCCAAAGGAGTGAAAGGAACTCGAAGGATTGGCTCAGTGCAGAGGTTCAGTGGATTATGATATGTGAAAATGACAAAGTGCCATGTTCAAGGGAGACTCTAAGAAGTGTTGGATGATGTTCTCAAGAGACTGCTTGGCTTGCTCCTTTCAATTTTTTCCCCCATCCAGATAGATGAGTACCTCTTTTTGATTTAATGAGCTCGAGGAGGATAACACATGCTCTATATAACTCACCTTCGGTAAGTTCCTCTTCCTTTGTTTAACGAACTGGAAGAAGTAAGGGATCGGTCCCATATGGGCCTGTCGATGTGTGTTTTAACGAGTTGAAAGACAGAAAACTCGAAGGTTTTTCGGGATTATAGAGTTTGGAAAAACACTTAAAAGAGAACTCTCTCAGTTCCTTTTTCGTACAATAGTCCAACGAGACCGAAAAAGGGGTAAACTATCACTCGAAATATTCCCTTTCTGACCTTTTAACAAGTGTGAAAGGAAGCAAGGTCACTCGAAAATCTTTTCATATTTAGAGAGTCTGAAAAGGGTTTAAAGTAGACTCCAGGGGGGTTCCTTTTTCGTGTGTTCATGTATCCGTACGGGTCCGAAAAAGAGATAAAAGTTTACCCGGTTGCATTCTCATGTATTTATGAGAATGAGAAAGAACAAAGAATAAGCTCGGTATTCCCCCAGCTTGAAAGCTGGTGGATCGACTCCAGAATGATCATCAAAGGCTGGAGACATGCCCCCCAAGCTTCAATTCATTCACCGAATTTAAGGTTGTCACCAATTTCTGTGCTAGATGAAGAAAAAGGATACAGGTGGATGAAATGAAGTTTCAAAAATGAGACCTAATGAAAGAATCGACTCGACATCTACGAGATCTGGCGAAAGACTCATCTTGAAGGGAGAGGTGATTATTTCATTTTTTAACGAGCTTGACATAGGAAAATAAATATGCTCAAGGTTCTAGGTTCGATCCCCAGATTGTTGTTTCATGTTTTAATGAGCTTGCTACAGAGAAGAAAACTATGCTCAAAGCCTCTGTTTCATTTTTTAACGAGCTTGCCACAGAGAAGAGAAACTATGCTCGTGATTCCCCCAACATGAAAGCTAGTGGCCTCTGTTTCATCTTTTAATGAGCTTGCCACAGAGAAGAGAAAATATGCTCGTGACTGCTTCTTGATCATGGCTTCCAAGAGGATAATGCTCTGGAAGGATACCATGTCAAGGGACAAAACTCGATCATGGCTTCCAAGAGATCTTCATCGGATGGAAGACAATCACTCTGGAAGGAACACATGTCGAGGGTCATGATAGGAGGAAGGAGATCAGGATCCAATAATCCTACCAAAGAGATCACCATGTCAACTACCGGATCCAAATTGTCAGAAGTTGAAAGCATGGGAGACAACGCCACATAATTGACATGCGGCGGGGGTGATACTGTCTGCATATAAGAACCACTTAGGGAGGTAACCCAGTCGGGGCCGATGAATGAAAGTTGATCAATAGTCACAACTCCTCCATTGTGAGGAAAAGATATCACATAGAAAAGAGTGGATACAAGAGCTTTCATAGCATAGACATAATCCCGCCCAAGGAGTAAAGAGAAATCTAAGGGGTCTCGGACTACCATGACATCGATAAAGACAGTTTTCCCTCCCAAAGTTACAGGAAACTGAGGAAGGATCCCTAAAGGTTGACTAGTTCCTTTGTTAAAAGCTAACAGATTCTGTGTAACCGATGCAAGCTGCGGAAAACCCAAAGCATACCAAGCAACAGAAGACAAAATACTAACGGATGCACCTTCATCTATCAACATTTGAGGAACGTCCCGACCACGAACCTGTACTGTAATCTGGAAAGGAACATGAGAGGGAAGACGAGGTCCAGTTAGCACACCCCAATCAAAAAGGATGGCTTCAGTACTTGGAGGGGGTTCCATAGGAGGAGGAGGAATGCCCCTAGGCATGGTAGAGTCTGTATTAACAAGAAAAACATGGGCACTATTGGGTTTACTCTCTAGAAGGAGAGTAGGATCGACCGATGATTGGATCGGATTGACCAATGGTGGACTTGGATAGACCACTTTATCACTTTTCAGAGGAAGAGTGGGACTGACCGAGGAAGGGACTGGATCAGTCACTTTGAGATTCCTCAAGGGAGGAATGGGATCGACTAATGGAGAAACTGGATCAACCACTTGAGTTTCATTCTCCAAGGGAAGAATGGGGTCGATGGGTGGAGACAGATCGACTGCTTTGGTGTCGCTCTTTAATGGGAGAGTGGGATCGACTAAAGATGAAAATAGATTGACCACTTTGGTGTCACTCTTTTGATGGAGAGTGGGGCTGATCGATGACGGAACTGGATCAACTACTTGGGTTTATGGTTCAATCAAGGAGGAAACTAGATTGACCACTTGATCAACCAGACTGACCGGGGATGGAACCAGATTGACCAGTACATCAACCAATGATGGGTCAGAGGAAAGCTTATGATAACCTTTTGGAAGTTGAATTTTTTCCAAAAGAGAAGAAGCCTCATCCATGCAAGGACAAAGGTGAGAGTAATGATTACCTTTACATAACATGCAAGGGAACTTGACAGTTTTCTTCTTCTTATCAACTTTAACATCACTAGTTGACGGGGTATCATCAACATGACCGATAGAGGCCGATGACGTAGAGGACCACATTTCTAAAACCTTGATAAGACCGGGGCAATCCCTCAGAAAATGGTCACCCTTACAAAGGTTGCAAGGGAATTCGAGTTTTGGATTCTTCCTTTTAATCTTGTTGATCTCATCAACACTCCCAGTACTATTAACAGTAACTGGTTTATTAGAGCCAACATCTGATGTTGTTGGGGCCTTGGTCCTTTTCAGGTTCTTCTTCTTCTTCTCTTTCTGTTTCTTCTTCTTCTGATCAACCTGGCTACTTGCTTTAGAGCTTTCACTAGGCGAAGAAGGAGAAATGGAAGGAGACTTGATGGGCGAAGAAGGTGAAAAATCAACATGAGGTTGATGTGTGTGTGGTGTATTGACATCCAAAGTATTAGGTGCAACTGAAACATTGGGAGGATTTGGGATCATTGGAGTGGGGAACAACCAAACTGGTAATCCAATGGTGAGTCCTGGAAGACTCAGTGTGGAAACATATGGAGGACCAAAGTTTCCAAATGAAGGAAAGGTATAAGGTTCCCCAGAAGAAGGGGTTCCTCCATTGGTACTCCCANGATTCGATGCCATTAACACTGACTCGACCTAAGGTCCACTAAGTAAAAGAAACAACATACGCTAATAGAATCTAAGAACCGCAACCAAGAAAATATGACCTTCTTTTGATGACCATACTAGTTGGTGATGAAATCCAATGTCACGTGATCAAGTCCAGAAGGGGCAGGGGAAGGATGGAACAGTTACAATGATGACCTACTTAACGGACTTACGCCTTGGTGCAAGCTTCCACACAGTAATTGTGGATTTACCCTCCAAGGAGCCTGAGTGAGTTTGACCAATGTCTTCTCCAGGTACAGTGAGACTTCTCGTCACCGTCACCTTGTGTAAGAACCTAAAGATTATGGCCACTAAGGTTACCAATTCGCAGTTAGCCCCTGGGAGGGAACAGTCGACAGTCTGATCCGAACGTACGGGCAGGGTATCGAGCCCGAAATCAACTAAAAGGCTTCTACCCAGTAATTGTGGATTTACCTTGAAGTGACCCCCATAATACGATCTAACCACCACAATCAGTTAAACCACGGAGGGTTATTCCCCGTAGCTCACCCGAATGTGACCTCATGCGTAACCCATGTGTGAGAGGGGGATCCCAGGCAGACTTATACGATAACTGGATTTGAATCTCCCTAACTCAGGATGCTAATGTTTGTTTTGGAAACTTTGGAGAGTTATTCTCATAGCCTAATCCAAAGTACTAAGCCTATTCTACTGTTGGTGGAGGATCCTAGATAAGAAAAAGTTCCAAATAATTTTTAATTAGCGTTGATTTTATGGCTGTTCTTTACGCAAAGGGGTGCATGGAAGTGAAACAAATGGAATTATGAATCAAACCCAAAGAATGCATCGAATATGATAAGCAGTCATTTCTTTTCGATGAACATCTATCTAAGGGAGAGAGAGAGTTCTTTTCACTAACAAGCACGGATAAGGAGTGTCCTCAAACAATTATTTTTCTCAATCAAATCCTGATGCAATGCTAAAACTTTTGAGATGCCTTCTAACATGCACAATCAATCGTGAAGATGCCTTTCGTTGTTTGTATATGAATAATGATCAATTCAACACAATGCTCATTTTGATAATTATCTTCTTGTATGAATGAAAACCAAACTAGCACAAGCAAAAGTCATACAAACAATACACCCTTCGTTGCAATCAAAACGAAAAGCGAAAGAAAAGAAACAATCAAAGAGAAAACAAACTTCACACCCAAAAGAAAAAGTTGAAGAACAATGATCTTGACTAAAATTGAGATGAAGAGGTCTGTAGGCCTTTGATGACCTTCACCAAGGTTTTTACTCAGTTAAACAGAGAGAAAGACAATGCATGGGTCTCAKACTCCAATCAATAGAAAAACTCAATAACAATAGTGAAGAAGGCTACAAGATCCGACTAGTAAGATGTTCATTCTTCAAAAATACAGATCAAAAATACAGATGTCAAGGCTGAAAGAGAAGAAGTATTGACTCACAAGGTTACCCAGCAGAAGAGACACAGAGGCAAAACCCAGAAAAATAAATTCTGGAAGGTTTTTTGGGCCAAAGAGGGCTGGCGCTCTGTTGCCAAAGGCAAGGAGGATTATAGCACTCTGTGCAAAGCTATGGGGGAGTGATGGCGCTCTGTTAACACTAGGACAGGGGCGCCAGGGTAAAAAAATTCCCAAAAATGTCAAAAAATCAGAAAATTGCAATCCAATTCCGACAATTATGCTGAGTATGATGGGGTAAGGAGCCAATCAGCTCATGAAACCAATCAAAAGAGGAGTGAACCAGGTATGAAACAATCAAGGGGTAAAACAAGGTCAATGAGGAGAAAATCAAAACAAGAAGTTTCGATTCGAGGCTATCTCCCCAGTGGAGTCGCCAGTTTCTGTTATAGGAAAATCTCCCAGCAGACAGGTAGATCGCCTCTAAGAGCTTGACCCTAACTCTAGACAGAAAATGCTTAACGTGGACACTGACTTCCTTTCAAATCTATCTAAACTAACACATGAGAAGGAAGGATAACAAAAGTACCTCTTTATCGACGTTTGTCCCTGCACGCTCCGAGTTGTGCTCCAATCCTTTGCTCCTCCCTGAGTTCTGCAGACAAATAAGATACAACCACTTCCTACTCTATTGATGTTAGCTTGAAAAAAGATCTATCAATTAATGATAAGTTCATGTAACATTAGACAAAAACTAGAAAGAAACAGTCCAAGCATGTCATATAAATGAGAATAACGACAGCAGTACTTACAATCGTAGATGTGAATGCGACAACTTCGTCAAGTCCTCTTTGTCTAACCCTTGCCTGAAAGATCCACAACTTGGATAACAGCAGCTTCACTGATCACTCTCTTTTGGCTGACTGTGTGTTTCCTCCAAGATCATAGGTTTCATGCTAGCAATTCTTCTCCATCATCTCTGTTCCAGCACCACTTATGAGATCATAAGTTTGGTGTAATTCTCTCTTTCCAGTCCCTCTTTCACAATTAGAAAGCTTGCTTATATAACCTTGGAGAGGCTTAAAAATCTTGAGATATCCTTGGGGAAGGTGAGGATTTTCCTCCTTCAATTGAGGACCTGCCCTAATATCATGGCTTGATTAGGGATTCGAGCTCAACTGCCTTCTAAGAATGAAAATATCTTTCCCCCATTCATCTCAACAACTTAACCACTGCCCAGAATAGGTAGTGCTCCCTCAAAAGGGCCATCAGAGCATTGTAGCGCTCCCTAAGAAGCTTGAGGGGAGCACCAACGCCTTCAAGATGAGTAGCGCTCCTTCAGAGGGGGTAGGGGAGCGTTATAACGCTCCCTAAATCCTTGTAGGGGAGCGCCAGCGCTCCTAAGGCTGATATAGGGGAGTGCTCCCCCTCAAAACCTTTGATTCAGAGCTCTCTTCAGGTGTCAAGAGTTTTTGACTTCAGTTAACCAGTTCTTCTTCTCCAAATCAAGTACATGAGATGTTTTAAGTGTCTCCTTAGTGTCGTCGGCATGGTAGTATTCTTGAACATCATTTGTGACACTTGTGACCAACTTGCGACACTTGCGAAAGTTGTAAGGAATATGCGACACTTAAGAAAATTGAGAGGAACATGCGACACTTATCCAGCTGAGTAATTTTGACGTGTAACACCAGTAAACTAGATGGCATACAACATAAGGGAACCCAGATTTATTTTTGTGGAGGATATTTGAACCTTGATTTGAGGTAGAATTAAAGGGAGTTAGGGATGACCCTCTGTATTTAGTTTAGTAGAAAAATATGTGAGAGCATGAAAATTATAAATCACAATGCAAAAATAATATTTGTAGGTGATTTGGTGGTGAAGAGCTCTGACGTTTTGAGGGGGAGAATAAGTGTGCGAGGCAGAGCAAAGTGAAGATGAACAAGTGAGAAATTCTGAGATAAAAGAATGAAGAATTAAGGGAGACCATGGAGAGCAACGATCTCTGTTTGAGCATATATGAAGAATATTTTATGAATGTGTAGAAACTATAGGAATAACATATATGTTAACCATTTTGTTCAAATGAAGAGATCATTCGAGCTTTGAGTGCTAATTGCATATTTTCTTGTGGTAGGGTAGTGCAAGGTAGAGGATTGGTGTCCTCACATTCTTGACAAATTGGTGCCTGTCAGGTTGGATCCTAAAAAAAATATTGTTGAGTTGGTGCTTAGCCAAGGAGATTGGTGTCTCCTGCATGATGGTTCCTGCAAAAAATGTAGCAGTAAGTTGGTTCCTACAATATTTTATAAAGAAAAGTTTTGTGGTTTTCTCCCTTATTGGATTTCCAAGAAATTTTTATGTGTATCGTTCATTTATTTGATATGTGTTGATATGGATAATTCTCTACATTTCTTATGGTTGATTATGTAATGTTCAGTTAAAGTGGTAAAAACTGTCTAATACTGATTCACCCCCCTCTCAGTATTAATATGTATTCCAACAATTGGTATCATAGCAGGTTCGTTCAGAAATAGTATAACTACTAGAAGGTAGATCTCTATGGCACACATGGACAACCAGGAAAGAACTTCCAAAAACAAGTATACCTAAAAAATGAGAGTATGCATTTTGGAGCATCAAAATGAGAGTATACCTACAACCACTTGGATATGATGTATGTCAGTCAATTAAAAATGGCTACACTGCCCTTGAAAGTCAACTCTATGATGTAGCTTCTAAAAGGATTAGTGAAAATAACTCAAAAGCCATGAATTCTATTCTAGATGGATTAACAAGTTCAAAATTTACAAAAGTCATGCATTGTGGATCAGCCAAGGAAATTTGGGACAAGTTACAGAATACATATGAAGGGAATGTTTAAGTCAATAAGGAAAAACTACAAACTCATAAGGGCCAATTTGAAAACATCAAAATGAAAGAAGAAGATATATCCACCTACTTTATTCATGTGGATGAGATTGTTAACACTATTAAAGGACCAGTGGAAATCATGGATGAAAAACTTGTTGTACAAAAAGTTCTCAAGACACTTCCATCAAGATTTGATCCTAAGATATCCGACATTGAAGAAATGAAATACTTTGATAATCTAACAATGGATGAATTACATGGAGTCCTTATAACCTATGAAATGAGAAATGTGCAACAAAATCCATCAGATCATGAGGCAACATTCAATGTATCAAAAGCGACAAGCTCAAAAGGACACCAAACATATGACTCCTCTGGAGAGGAATCATATGCAAAAGAAGCAAACTTCGTCAGGGGGCTCAAGAAAGGAACTAGAAAATATAAAAGTAAGCTCCCTTTCAAGTTTTTTTATTGTGGTATAGTAAGACATTTTGTTGCTAAGTTTCCATTCAAAAGGGACTCTATTTTTAAGAATAACAAAGATCACTACGTAAGCAAAAAAAATGAAGAGAAAAGGAAGAACCACAGGAAAAATAAAAGTTTATATGCCAACGATGAAGGAAACTCCTCTGATGAAGAATACAACAACCCATACGATGTTTTATTCATGGCCATCAATAAAATCTCAGATGATGAAACCTCAAACCATGAATACCTTAATGAGTAATGAAAGGTTAATCTTGAAGGTGAACTAATATATTCTCTAAGTGAATTGGAAAAACTCAGAAAGAAAAATGAGTCTCTTAAGGAACAATTAAGAAAATCAAAAGGAGAATACCATGAACCAAATAATGAAATTTAAACTATTGGTCTAAAAATACATTTAGTTGATGCAAAAAGGGTTGAAGAGATCTTGGAAAATAAACTCAAATAAATGGAGAATATCTGCCATAAAAGAGAGCTTGAATTTTTTTTCCTAAGAAAGGAATTAGATAAGACAATCTCCCAATTGAACACGAATCTAAGTTTTGAAAAGAACTCAACAGTCCTAGAAGACATTTTAAATGTCCAAAGGTCACCATTTGATAGAACTAGTGTCAGCTATAACAAAAGGCAGAAAAATATCGATTCTGAGATGCCATAGAAAGGGGAGAAAACTCAAAACTATGAAAATGTGTGTAGGAGCTCCAATCACAGTGGAAACACTATAAAATTTGAAGCAGATAACAAAAAGAAAAAGGAAGATCTACAAAATATCACTCCTATCCATAACATAGTTGAATTTGAAAAAGGTGCTCCATCTAGAAGACCTCCCACCATAAGAAATTTTTCTAAGGATGATTATGTGAGCAAAAAAACATCTCAAACATTTTCCAACAGAAATGCTCCACCAAGAATACCTCCTACAAAAAGGTATGAAAATATGTTTCTCGGTTACTGTTTCTCTTGACATAATTTTGGGCATAAATCCATCAACTACAATTCCATTACAAGATATAATTATCTAAGAAGTAGAGATATATACAAGACTATCCAGAATGCCTATATATGCAACAGAACATCTCAATAGTTTGTGGACAAAAATTATAAAAAAAATTCTCCGCTTGTGAACTCCAATGTTAAATTTTAAAAATTTAATAACTTTGGTCATAAAGCACTTGAGTGCAAAAGAATATTGAAATCCATGGGACATAACATGAAATAGAAACCTTATATTAAGCATGAAGAAGAAAACACAAGAGCATGGAAGAAAAAACTAGCTCAACAAAAGGGATAAGAGATCACTCTAGCTCTAAATGCTCAAAACAAAAAAAGCCAATGGTATATTGATAGTGGATGCTCCAAGAACATGATAGGATATTAGAAAAAAATTCTAACTCTTAAGAAGAAAAAAAGAGGCAATGTCATGTTCGGAAATGATAATTCTTCCAAAATAATTGGAAAATGAATGGTCAGTCTTGCAAGTAATAAATACAAAGAAAAAGATGTATTGTTGATTGAAGATATGAAAGACAATCTTCTCAGTGTCATTGAAATATGTGATCAAGGACACACTCTTGTTTTTTACTCTCAAAAGTGTGAAATAAGAAGTGAAAAATCTAGTAGAACAATTTCTACAGCTATCAAGACTCCTAATAACATATAAATTTTAGATTAATTAAAAGGAGAGAGGTGTTTCATAGAAAAAATAGATCAAATATGGATTTGGAATAGGAGAATGAGACACATAAACTTTGACAATCTGGTAAAAAACAACAAGAAGAAGGATGTAAGGGATCTTCCCTTAATTGTAAAACCTCCAGATCCTATTTGCAAACATTGTCAACATGGAAAGTAGACTAGAGTCTTATTCAAAACAAAGGAGTATTCAACTTCAAAGACTTTGCAGCTCATTCATACTGATATTTGTGGACCAACCAGAACCAAAATCTTGCAAGGTGAGCACTATTTTATGCTACTTATAGATGACTACACTATATTGACATGAGTGGCCTTTTTAAAGAATAAATTAGAAACAATTGTTAAATTTAAGGTGTTTAAAGAACTAGTAGAAAATGAAATTGACCTTAAAATCAAGTTCTTATGATCAAGTAATGGAGGCAAATTTACCTTATATGAATTTGAGAAAATTTGTGAGATGCATGGAATCAAAATACAATTTTTGGCAACCAAGACGACACAACAGAATGGTGTGGCAGAAAGAAAAAACAAGACCATGCAAGAAATGGAAAGAACTGTGTTAAATGACTCCAAACTATCATATATGTTTTGGAGAGAAGAAATACATACTGTTTTTCATATTCTAAATATATGTTTGCTTAGAAAAAGTCATGATAAAACACCATCTGAACTGTGGAAACGTAGGCCTACAACAGTTAATTATATTAAAGTATTTGGAAGTAAATGTTACATAAATAGAAGTGGAGATAATTTGGGTAAATTTGACTCTAGAAAAAATGAAGGAATCTTTCTAGGATACTCATATTATAGTAAATACTATAGATTCTACAATGTAAGGTTGAAAAATATAGTAATGAGTGCAAATGTGAAAGTGGATGATGAAAAATCACAACTCACAAACCAAATTTCAAAAGAATAAAAATGTAGAAATGAAGATGAATATCTGCAAGGACATAATCAAGAGGGACAAGAAGAAGAAGAATTACCAGAGGAAGAACAAAGATAAGAAAAACAAAAAGAAAAGAAGGATCAACAAAAATAAGAGGCAGATGAAATGGAAAGACAAGACACAAAAAATCCCTCAAGGTGTGTACAAAAGACTCATCCTGAATGTCAAATTCTTGGAAATAGGAGTGCATGACCTCAAACAAGGAGAAGAATAAATGATGAAGTAAACTTGTCCTTACTATCTACAATAGAGCCTCATGACTTTGAAGAAGCCAACTGTTACAAGGAAAATCTCTCTATGGCTAGGGGTAAACCACAATAGATAGAATGGCACGCAGAAATGAACTATAATACCAAGTATGATATATAAATGAAATGCTAACAAGACGAGGCTAAGATCATACCTCGTCTGGATGTTCAAAGAAGACAATCGTTGTGCACGCGACCCAAAGATTTATACCTATAACTTGTCGTCAACAACCAAGATACCTAATCATATGGTGATAATATATAATGTTAGCATATAGATTAGCATAATCCATTAACATACATGAAAAATACGCCCATGGAACAATAATTCAAATATTTTCAAGATATCAATTGGACAAGAACATAGTATTTCTATTAAAATAATCAACAAAAGTACATATGTGAAATTTTTTTGTAACGACACATATCAGAACTGAGAAACCAAGTCTCTCCAGATCGGCCTCCAACAATTCAATCCTCCACCAAATACAATATCATATTTAGGATTTAATGAGGTTCTCCATCATAAAGAAGGAAGAGTTTGGGGGCTAAACAAAAGGAGTTCAGACTTTCAAGGATAAAGGGATGCAAACTCAAAATGAAGTGAAATTTCTCTAGAGTGTCTTTTATCTCAAAATTGAATTGTTGAATCAAGGCTTGGATATGGATCAATTTATAGCCTTCAAATGGAACATAAGGGTCGAGTCAGAGTGTTTCCAGTATATGGAAGGTCAAGGATCATGGATATCGTGACATGGCATGGAAACCCGACATACCTTTTAATTTTGAGCACCAAACCTGATGTACGCAGGTTGTAGTGGAGAAACCTATGTATACGTTTTTGTATAGCTTATAGGGTGCATATATGTGGAAAAGTGTGCATTTTTGGCTTTGGAATGAACAAAAAGGGACTTCAAGTCTACAAAGGGTAATGTAAGGCCATCCAAGCAAGTTGCATGGAGTGAGGTAAAATTTGTTGTAACAGATGCCCCCTCATATTTGAGTTCATAGGACTAGCTATGATGGTTGAAATACATTATAATCCCAGAAGTGGAGTAATGAAGACTCAACTAGAAGTACTAATTTCTCATAAGAATATTACAATACATAATGACCTTGTACACATGGTTGCCAATCTGACTTACACTGCAGATATATGTGGAAATATATCAAATAATTGTTCATGGCCATGAACAGGAAATACAAAGCGGACATATTCCATAGTTTTTCATAGCCTGTTGATGTATTCCCAATTGTCAATGGTGGGATAACCTACCACTGATGACTGCAAGCCTCTAGGTACTCATAGGACTCTAGGTATCATTTCTAAAATAGATGAGTTGAATTTGATGGAAGGAGACCCACAAAAAGGAGAGAATTAAAGCATATCTCATCATACAACATGAGGTATAAAGTAATATCTTGATGATTAGGAGGAACTCAGACGAATAGTATGTTCACAAAACAATGACCCTGTGCATCCCTCACATGCACCAGATGCAAGTAGTGTACGAGAGAGACCCTATGAATAACATCCAATAAGGGAAATTGCCGACAAAGGTGAGGAAACCACCAATAAGGGTAATGGAATCCAAGAAACTGAACGAATCCCAATGTGTGAATATATTTCTTTCCGTCGAGCACAAGGGAGACCCCTCAGTTAGTGACCAATGAGTAAATTTCATCTGTTGGGTTCAAGGTTACCTACCCATAATGAAAGTAGGCCCAGGGTGCATGGTAGGACAACAACTTCATGTGACTCTGAGATACACTAAGGGTATGGCTGACATGCAAAGTCAAGATTTATGAGAAATGAATGACACATGCTTATAGACTTCCTTTGAACAAGAGCATGAGACATATGGACAACTTAGGCAACATAGACTTGATGATAAAAAAAAAATTGATGTAGGAGCCATCAACAAACTCTCCATAGGGATTGGAAGAATAACCATTTAGAGGAGTAAACTCTAAGTAGCGATCTCAACTTCCTAAGGTCATGCTAAACCCAAACTATAGATGAAAAATGACTCAAAATTTTGTGCTCTATTCAAAGTCGACGTGACTTTTTCCGATATGAGATAATATTCTTTTCCCTCCTTTTTTTTTTGGTTTTTTCATAGGAAAATAAATGCTATGATATAGGAGAGGAAATGATTGTCGTGAGTAAGAAACTAGTTCCAAGAAATGGAACATACTTATGCTCAATGCAAGGAAGTGCATGCGGGGCATGGACACTTGGGGGGATGTTTCCTCTAAGGGTACAGGGTGTCAAGCTGCAAAGGATATATGGAAGGCACTGCTTGGCTAGTGATGTAGATTGTTGAGGTAAGAGGATTATAATGAGAAAATGAGAATTTAAAATAGGCTCAATAATGCAAGAAGGATGATGGAATGTAATTACAACTTAACTCCAAAAATGTCATTTTTTGTAGATTTAGTCCCCTAGGCCCGAAAAAGTATAAAATAATACCTAGAACTCTTCTATACAATGGTGACTAGAGTCTTCATTTTTCATAAGTAGTCTACTTGGTCTAGAAAAGGGTTAAACTTATACCAAATAGATGTCCATTCAAATCCATTTTAACGAGTGTGAAAGAGACAAGTTCACTTGACAATCTTTTCATTTTCTCGAGAGTCATAAAAGAGCTTAACCAAGATTCGGGGGGAGTCCCATAGGTAACAATCATAATTATTTTGAGTAAGAAAATGGTGTTCGAACACAAATTCATATAGGGACTATAAAGAACTCCCAGTCCTATGGAATAACTTTTGCATGGGCACTAAATGACACAAAGGTTATAACTAGGGTAACCATGTTTGGTAAGCCTCTACCACTTAATAAAGACACTTCTAGTAGGAGTGAGAAGGTTCCATGTCGCTAATAAATGGGTTTGTACCTAGGGTGTATGGATCACGGTCATAGGACGATGCAAGAATGAAAAATGGAGTGAAAACCTATCCTATATGCTGGTGAAATAATATACCTTCCAAAGGCATGAACGGGCGGTAGGACATTGGAAGCCATAAAAATGTTGGACAAAACCACTAAAAACCAAGTCTTTCCATTATGCTATTATTTCATAAGGTCAAAAAATAGAAAATAACTATAGAAAGTGGGTAAAACATTTCTACTAATAGTAAAAAAAGAACATTTTACCATACCATTTGAGTTTTTTCACCCACATAGTGCATTTTAGGCCATTTTCCCCACGATATTCAAGTGTCGATTATGGGAGCTATGGTCAACGAAATCAACAACCATTTGGACCAAGTAAGTGTTGTTATAGCAAGATTTGTCTCACCCCATGCAAGCTTGCACATAAGGCCTTTTTCCATCTCCCTATGCAGACTTGAAGTCCTTTTTTGCAAATCCTAGAGCTAAAAACATAATTTTTCCACATATATGTGCTCTACCTATATTACAACATGCGTATACATAGATTTCACCACTACAGCCCGTGTACATCGGGAAATGTGCCAAAAATTAAAAAATGGTGTCGGGTTTCCAAGTCACATCACGATATCATTGATCCTTGGTCTTTCATATTCTGGAAACGTTTCGATTCGGCCCTTCAGTTCCACTTGAAGCATATAAATGGGCCAAATCCAAGCTATGGAAAAGAGGAGAAAGAATTTAAATTTTCTCTCAAAGTTGAATTATTTCTCCTCTTTTCCATAGCTCGGATTTGGCCCATTTATAGCCTTCAAGTGGAACTTAAGGGCCGAGTCAGAATGTTTCCAATATATGGAAGGCCAGGGATCATTGATCTCGTGACGTGACATGGAAACTTGACACTATTTTTTAATTTTGGGCACATTTCCCGATGTACGTGGGCTGTAGTGGTGCAACCTGCATATACACATGTTGTGATATAGGTAGGGCACGTATATGTGGAAACACTATGTTTTTAGCTATGGGATTTGCAAAAAGGGACTTCACTTCTGCATAGGGAGATGGAAAAATTCCTTCTGTGCAATATTGCATGGGGTGAGGCAAATCTTGCTATAACAAGTGCCCATCCCCTCTCCTTCAATTTCAATGGTTTAAATTCTAGTTTTAGGTCCCATTTTTTGAGTATTAGATGGCGTGACATGGAAAATAGGGTGTACATGGGTGATAGATCATCGGGTCGCATATATGACCCCATATACATAGGAAAATTGAATCTTGCATAGATATATGAAGCCGTATATGTTATTGTTACCAAGTTAGACCACGTACAAGTCTGTGAACAATATTTTGAAAGGGTTTTAACTCAAAAAATGGTTTCTCCTTTGCAGGATGGTTATTGAATGGAGGGAAAGGGATAATGAGGAGATAGATGCAACAATGGGAAGAGATGAAAAGGCCCAACAAGATTTAAAATGATGTGGTATTTATAAATTTTGGGCTCTCAAGGGAATGATTAAGTGAGGTTACTCCAGTTGTTACACATCAAAATTAATCACTTCAATAGTGTCGCAAGTGTCATCATTACAAGTGTTGTAAGTGTCACATCTTGTCCGAAAGTGTTTCATATTGACCACAAGTGTCGCAAACATTATACTTTCATCTTGCCTATGTCGTGCTTCTAATGACATCGTGAAGACACTTAAGACACCTCAAAGATTGGTTGTGAAGAGGAGAAATCAATTGACAAGGAGTACAAACCTTTTGCCACTGAAAAACTATTTAAAAATGATTTTTTGAAGGCAACGCTCCCCTACCCACTGTCAGGGAGCATCAATGCTCCCTAGACTTCTTTAGGGGAGTGTTGAAATTCTCTATGCACCCTTTTGGGGGAGAGCTACCCTTCCTGAGCAAATTTTGGTTTGCTGAGATAAATCAAGGAAGAATCCCCTCAATATCTGAAGTTGGTTGGATTCGAATATGAGTTCAAGGCATGATCTTAGGGAAGATCCACAACTGAAGGAGAGGAATCCTCAACTTATCCCAAAGATATCTCAAGTGGTTGGGACTCTCCAAGCTTATATAAGGAGGCCTTCTCATGGTGAAAGAGAGGTCATATATTGGAGATACCAAACTTATGATCTCATGAGTGGAATTGACATGAGAGATGAAAATATTGGAAGTATGAAACCTATGATCTCATAGGAAACATACAGTACATGATAGAGATTGAGAATTACACCAAACTTATTATCTCATAAGTGAGATGCCATTGAAGAATAATCAATGTAGATTACTTGAGAAAAGGGGTTAGACAATGAGAGCTAGAAGAAGCTGTTGCACCTTCATCAGAGGATTGTAAATACTCTTCATTTGTTCTCATTAATATACATACATGCTTGGCCTGTTTCTTTCAAGTTTATGTTTGTTCCACATGAGCTTGTATTTAGTAGATAGATCTGTATTTGAGCTAATCTTAGTAGAATAGGAAGCTTGTTGTATATTTGTTTGTTCTACATGACCTATCRAGGAGCTTGGGATTGAAGCTCAACTTGGACTTTGCCAGGACAAACACCATTTAAAAAGGTACACTTTTCTTCTTCCTCTTCATTCATTAGCTTAATTAGATATAAAAGGATGTCAGTGACCAATGATAGCACCCTTTCTRTCTTAGTTTTAGGGGTCTAGATACCAAGAGGGAATCCGCTTGTCCATAGGAAAATTCACCTGTAACACCAGTTACTGGTAAACTACTTGGATACATAGGCAGAGTCCTTCAATATTGCTGACAATTTTTTGAAAAATGGTCTTGAGAGATTTATACACTGCCTCTACTTGTCCATTTTCCTGGGGATAGTAAGGGGAAGAATGACCATGCTTAAACCCAAACTTTTATGATAACTCTGTCATCATTTCATTCTTAAAGTGACTTCCATGATTAGTGACAATCTCTCTTGGGATTTTGAATCAGTCTATAATATGGTTGAATACAAAGAATGTTGCAGTATTACCTGTTGATTAAGGTTGGTTGTCATTGATGCCAACCCTTGAAGAAAGCCCCATAGCACAAAGGTTTGGGTAATAGACCCAATATTGTTTGATTTAAATATGACTCATTATTGTTTTGTAATGGTTGATAAGAATTAAATATGGATGAACTCCAAAGTGGTCCCCTTATGGTGAAATCCCTCATGGGAAGATGCTTTGCAGAGTAAGATAACCCATGATTAATTGTGGAATAATGATATGAAGGACAATGAATTTGTCAGGGAAACTATCCTAGATGTATATTTATTGTCATTCCATTTCCGATGGTATGTAGAATGTCACATAACTCCTCACGGTTAGAGAGTTATGACCATGTGAAGTTGGAGAACCCAGGTTTGGGTAATGGACCCAAGTTTGTTTGATGGATAATGGTATGATTTGTGCTATATTTGAAGGTAATACTATTCTATATGGATATTACATTTCATTCCATTTCTGGTGGTATGTGGAATGTCACATAACTCCTCACGGTTTGAGAGTTATGGCCTTACGAAGTTGGAGGACCCTCATATGTCATCTAGAAGCCCCAAAAGGTCAAAGTCGTCAAAGTGGTTTAAGAGATTTTAAAAGGTAAATAATAAAGTAAAGTGATGAGTGTATTATAATTTAAAGTGAATACAAAATAAATTATTTCAATAATAACTTTAATGGATAAATTAGAAGTGGGTTAACCCTAAAATAAGGAAAGTGGGCCAAGTGACCTAGAAGATGTTTTTAAGGAAGCTACTTGGAGAGTATAAATAAGAGGCAAGGCTCTCTCATTTTAATTACACTTGAGAATATTGAATATCTATAGGTTTCTGAGGTAACCAAGGATATCTAATCCTAATTTCTGAGGGAAGGTGAAGAAAAGAAGGCCAAAATGCAAGGAAGGATAAATTCTTTTGATGGTACTTTCTAAGGTATGTTATTTACAGGTCATCTCACCATTTTCGCTATGAATTTTTTTTCTGTAATGATTCAGACCGTGAAATTTCTATTACATTCAGAAAACATACCCAAGTATCTATGGTAAACAATTGATCTTGTGGGTCGTTGTATTTTGGGAGTTACACTTTGTGGAAAATAGGGTTGTGGCTAGTCCTCAAACTAGTCAAAAATAGGTGTTTTGGGTAAAAACGTCATAACTTCTTCATAACAGATCCAAATTAAGTGAGACCAAATGTGTTGCTTAGGGTACATTCTGTAGTATGTTTTATAACATTTTTATATCAATTCAATGAATATTTCATGCAGGGAACGATCTACAAGGTTTCTATCTAGAATAAGCCAGAATTCAACAAGGTATGCCATTTTTTCTATAACTCCTTTTCCGAGAGCTTCCAAGTAGTGAAATCTAGAGAAATTTCATAAAACACATTGAAGAACATTGTGTATAAGTTTCATATCTTTATACATTACAGTTTCAAAGTTACGATTACTTCAAGTTTGGGTTGTTGACTAATCCAAAACTAGGCATGTGAGACTAAACAAAAGTTTGATGAAAATGATAGTCTCTTGTTGTTAAAGTTAAGGAAGGTTTGTAGAAATGTGATCATATACACCAGGTCTATTACAGATCTACAAATCAGATTTGGATGATGAAATTTATGAGGGCTTTTGGTTGAGGTACATGTTGAGTACATGGTTGAGACAAGTAGTTGATGAGTTGGCACATACATTAGGTGTATAGTTGATGATGTTGGTACATATTGATGAGTAGTTGACACGTGATTGGTACATACTTGGTACATGGTTGGATGCACTTGTTTATGGTAAAAGTTGATTACAGGTTGTTTGGTACAGGTTGGTGCATGGTTGATGCACTTGTTTATGGTACAGGTTGATACAGGTTGAGGTACAGGTCGATGCATGGTTGATGCATGGTACAGATTTATTGGTACAGGTTTACAGTGGTATATCTCACAGTGATAGTGTGACAGTGATTCCATCATTCTACTTCTACTTTAGGGTGGTAGGACGGGGCAAGGAAAGGTGGTTGTAGCCACCTTCCAGTTGTAGTCGGAGAACATAGGGGGTTATAGCCTCCTTCTGGTTGTAGCTAGTGAATTGGGGAGTTGGAGCTTCCCTCAGGTTGTAGCCTGAGAAACTAGGGGTTTCGAGCCTCCTTCCAGTTGCAACTGGAAAACAAAGGAAGTTGGTGCTTCCATGAATGTAATTCTTCAAGACATATAAGAAAAAGAATTATGTGGTTTTCTCCCGATTTGGGTTTCCACCTAAAACACTGGTGCACTATGTATGTGTGTGATTGTTTATTTCTTGATGCTCATTATTGGATAATAATTCTACATTGATATAACATTTGAAGAAAAATTATTATAATTATGCTATTACTGATTCACCTCCCCTCTCAGTAATCCAACATTACCATCGGATTTAACGGTAGGCATGGCCTCTACCCATTTAGTAAAATAATCCATGACCATGATAATATGTTGGTTCCCCCAAATGAGGTTGGATTAGAGTCCATAAAATCTAGCCCCAGTTGGTGAAGGGAACGACGTTGACTATTGGGTGAATATGGGATGGGTGTAAGGGATTTTTCCAAACAAATACCTAGCAAGGGTGACACTTCTTGACCGCTTCAACACAATATTTAAAAATTGATAGCCAAAAATAACCAGCTCGCGATATCTTTTGGGTTGTCACAATCCCAGACAAATGAACAACACATGCCCCATTGTGATAGTCACTGAGAACATCCTCAGCCTCCTCGTGATTCAACCAACGACGTAAAATATCATCCACCCCTCGATGATACAAAGTGTCACTGATAATAAGGAAGTTTCTATCTTGATGACGTATATGTCGCCGATCGTCTCTTGAAAGATGTTTGGGTAGATTCAAGGTTTGAAGATAGATCAAAATGTCTCCATACTAGGGGTTTGAGAATGAGATATGGAAAATATGTTCATCCACGAATGAATCATCATGAAAATGTCCTCATCTAGTAGAGGGAAGTCCGATATTAAATCGTAAAAAACTAGCAATTTCTTATACTTCACCGAAACAAAATCGAGATCAATTTCTTGCAAAATAACAATCCACTTATTGTATTTCCCCCCTATGATATGCCTGGTGAGGATGTATTGAAATAGATTGATATCCTCAACCACGATAGTTTTGTAAAGTAAGATATAATGCCGTAATATTTGAACTGCATGTACAACGGTTAAGGCCATCTTCTCTACGTGAGAGTATTTAAGTTCATAACCAACTAGGTTTTGACTGAGATAGTAGACAATGTGCTCATGGATATCATCATCCTCCTAAACTATAACCATACCAATTGTCCCTTCAGATGTGGCTATATAAAGAAAATAGTCTCTACTATAGTCTGGAGGTTTCAACAAAGGTGTCGATACCAAATATTTCTTAAGAGCATCGAAGGATTCCTGGGCTCGCTCATCCCATATAAATTGAGTTTCCTTCTTCAAAATATGCATGAAACCTTTATTTGAATTGGCATAGTTCACTATGAACCGACGTAGGAAGTTAGCCTTCCCCTATTAACCTTGAATTTGTCTAATGTTGTGCGAATGAGGCAATCAAAGTATTTCCTCAACCTTCATAGGATATACCATGATCCCATGCTCAGACACTTTGAATCTTAAAAGAATACCAGACCTAATGCAGAAGATGCACTTGTGAGGGTTTAACTGAATTTGATAGTAACGACATCTCTCAAATAATAATCAAAGGTGAGTGGAGTGATCTACTATATTGCGAGCAAAATCTCTCTATGGATAGGGATAAACCACAACAAACAAAATGACACACAAAAATCAACTCTAATCCCTAGTATGGTCGCCAATTCTATTACGAGGAAAATCTCTCTATGGCTAGGGGTAAACCACAACATGCAAAATGACACTTAGAAATCAAATCTAATACCAAGTATGCTATATAAATGAAATTCTAACAAGACAAGGCTAAGATCCTACCTCGTCCGGATGTTCGAAGAACACCACCATTGAGCACGTGGCCCAAATATTTATACCTACAACTTGTCCTCAACAACCAAGATACACAAGCATATGGTGATAATATATAATGTTTTCACATATATTAGCATAATCCATTAACATACATGAAAATACACCCATGGAATAATAATTCAAATATTTGCAAGATATCAATTGAATGAGAAAAGAGTATTTCTATTAAAATAATCAGCAGAAGTACATAGGTGAAAAACTTTTGTAACAACACATATCAGAACCGAGAAACTAAGTCCCTCCAGTTGGGCCTCCACCACTTCAATCCTCCATCGAAGGCAAGCTCATATATAGGATTCAATAAGGTTCTCCATCATAAAGAAGGAAGATCTTGGGGAATGAACAAAAGGAGTTCGGACTTTCAAGGATAAAGGGATGTAGACTCAAAATGAAGTGAAATTTATCGAGAGTGTCTTTTCTCTCAAAGTTGAATTGTTGAATCAAGGCTTGGATATGGCTTAATTTATAGCTTTCAAATGGAATTGAAGGGTCGAGTCAGAGCATTTCTAGTATATGGAAGGTCAAGGATCACGAATATCGTGACATGGAATGGAAACCCGACACAATTTTTAATTTTGAGCACCAAACCTAATGTACGCGGGTTGTAGTGGAGAAACCTATGTATATGTTTGCTGTATAGATGATAGGGCACGTATATATGGAAAAGTGTGCATTTTTTTCTCTGGAATGAACAAAAGGGGACTTCAAGTATGCAAAGGATAATGGAAGGCCATCCAAGCAAGTTGCATGGAGTAAGGAAAAAATTGTTGTAACACCAACTAAGATAAACATTGGATCAATTCCATGAATGATGAATTGGACCAAATTGATAAGAGCCAAACCTGGGATCTTGTTCCCAGACCCAAGGATAAAAATATAATAGACACTAAATGGGTTTTTAGGAAAAAAAAAATGAAAATGGATAGGTAGTGAGAAACAAAACAATATTCGTATGCAAGGGATATGCTCAAATTGAAGGAGTTCATTTTGAAGAAACTTTTTCCCTAGTAGAAAGATTGGAAGCAATCAAAATGTTTTTGGCATTTGCTTGCTACAAGAACTTTAAAATTTATTAAACATATGTTAAATAAACATTTCTAAATGGAAATTTAGAGGAATAAGTATACATTGAACAACCTGAAGGATTTCATTTATCAGAAAATGGAGATTACATGTGTAACTAAAAAAGGCCCTTTATGGCCTGAAGCAAGCCCCTAGAGCTTGGTACTCTAGGATGGACAGGGATTTAGAAGAGGAGTTGTAGACAACAACATCTAGATTAAAAGGGAGGACAAAGACATGATAATAATTTTTGTTTATGCAGATTATATAATATTTTGAAGTAATAATGACAAGCTAAGACAAATATTTGCTAAAGAGATGAAAAATGAATTCGATATGTCAATTCTAGGAGAAAAATCATTCGTTTTAGGATTGTAGATTTCTCAATCAAAAAAAGGTATCTTTATATCTCAAATGAAATACATTAAGTATATGCTCAAGAAGTTCAAAATGGAAGATTGCAAACCATTAAGTACTCCTATGACCATAGTATGCAAGCTCAACAAAGATGATGAATCCATGGAAGAAGATCCAAAATTATACAGGTCTATGATTGGTAGCTTGTAGTATGTAATGACTTCAAGGTGAGATGTATTGCAGGAATTTGGAAATGTTGCAAGGTTTCAATCTGCACTAAAATAATCTCTCGTACAGGCAGTCAAGAGAATATTCTGATATCTCAAGGGTACTTTGGACTATGGATTGTGGTATCCAAAAAATGAAGATTTTACCTTGAAAGAATACACTAATGTTGATTGGGTAGGATGTGTAGATGATCAAAAAATCATAAGTGGAGGTGCATTCTTTGTAGGAAATTGCTTAGTTTCCTGGTTAAGAAAAAAAAAATCATCAATCTCTCTGTCAACTGCAAAAGCTAAATACATTGGAAAAACTTGTTGCACACAAATTATTTGGATGAATTAGACCTTATAAGACATTCAGATTGATTACAAGCAATCAATTTCTATACGATGTGATAAGACCAGTGCCATAAGCATCTCTAAAATCCCTATCATGCATTAAAAACCAAAACACATACCTATCAACAACCATTTTCTTAGAGAACAAGTTGAAAACCAAGTTGTAAAATTAGAATATGTGCCAACAAAGGAACAAATTGTAGACATATTTACAAAACCACTTCCCAAAGATACATTTGAGTATCTCAGAAAAAATACGGGGTCATTCCCACTTCTTATTAAGGTATGCCAACTTCAGTTGAAATCTGTTGTGTGCTCAAAAAAAAAAAATCTCAGGGGGAGGGTTTCTGATTGAGGATGTGGTATAATAAATCAGAAAAATAAGTATATTCCCAAGGAGAGCAACTATAGAAATATTCTTGAAGAAGCACAAACTCAGGGGGAGCTACAAAAAAACAATAACGTTTCTCAACAAATAATAAAGGGATACATTTAAGGAGGTGTAAAATGCTTTTCCATTGATGTCGAAGGGGGGATTTGCAAAAAGATATATGTGCATGAAATGAAAAAGGAGGAGTTCCAAAATAACCAAGTATTTCCATTGATGAAAAACATGGATTTTGTTCTGTCCATTTTGGAAAGAATGACCAAGTGTTTGTGATGCAAGAGATCATGTTGCTACGAATCTAAACCATATCGAGGTCGTTGAGGTGAATAAGAAATAACCTCTTGTTGCGTGGGTAGATCAGAATCGACTAGAGTCAATTTGGGAATCGACTAGATCGGAATCGACTAGAGTCGTTTGTTCTATAGATTAAATGGAACAAACGACGTAGATCAGATAAGGACTAACCTTTTCCAAAATCGGCAGTCCTGATTATGTCATTGGGGTTTGCCATATTGGGTCTCAAACTCCAATAAGGAATTGTTGAAAATGATATGCTTGGTAATCGTGTCGACGATGAATGAGGTTGAGGACGATGGGTCAAATAAAGTTAAGTAATCAATGATGAGGATCAATCAGAGGAAAGAACACCAACGATGTACATTAGAAAATGGAGAGATGGAGATCAATAATAAATATTAAACCTTTGATATGATCGATGGTGGGAAACAATCGAAAGGAATCTAGCTCACTATGGTCCAGAATCATCATTGGAGTAGTGTAAGCTGTGTGTGTTGATACTCCACTAAAATAATCATCGATGAAGATACCCACTTTAGGATCACCGAGGATGATATCCAATTTAGGATCATCTATGACGAGTAGATTTCAATGACGATGATGAATGGGTCCAGCCACAATGCCATGTCATCGCCATGACATATGACACATCATAACCACATAAGAAAAAAGGATAGAGTCACATTTCAAAGTGCCAAGTCAACATGATGAATGAACAAGAGTCAGAGGAATTGATGACATCATGGCCACATCAGTGCCACGTCATCCAAAACCCATGGAAGGGGCCACATGTTAGACCTTGTGCAATGCCACGTAGCTGTACCATTATTCCACTTGTCATGAAAATACAATAGCCATGTTAGATTGAAGCATGCAAGGTTAAGTTATCTCTATGGGGGCGATTAAATTCTCTAAGTCCATATCGACAACCCAAAATGATTGAAGTGGAACTCGTATCATTGGGACTACTATATCGTCATGATGGTTGGGGTTTTTCAATTTCTCCACTAAGGACATACCAACAATGACACCTTTAGAACTCGGTTTCCAACCGAGGTTCTATGGAGTTAACACCGAAATATTAAAGGGTAAAATATGTTGTTAAGCACTTGGTTCTAGCTCGTGGTATTATGGATGAGTTACATGCCCAAACCCAACATCTATTTCTTCGTAGAGGTAATAAGTTATAAGCACTGACATTTGGGTAAGAGTCGACGATGATGATCTAAGAATAAAGTCATAGCCTTGGTTTCCATGATTAAAGAAACAAGTGCCAATAGTGAAGGAGTTGGAAGAAGATGATGAGGACCTGTAATGTCCCCACTTTGGGACATCATCACAGGGCATAGATTTATGATGACCAAAGTAGCCAGATGGGTGCTAGAGTGAGTACAGGGGTATTTGAGAGGCATTGTGGGGTCCAAATTGCATTTATGATCATATTCCATCATTATGAGCCATTCCACACAGGTTGGATTTGGTTTCATTGCATTCCGTCGATTTCCATGATTTTGACTGTTTTGAGCTATAAGTCAATGGAATTCACTGAAGAGGTCATTTTGGGCACATTTCTTGGAGGAACCTCTCAGTGTAATAG